>JAJOZX010006323.1:0-82500 GCA_023014485.1 Bathynomus jamesi | reverse complement strand
GTGGGGGTTTTTTTTTTAGTGTGGGGGTTTTTTTTTAGTGTGGGGGTTTTTTTTTAGTGTGGGGGTTTTTTTTTAGTGTGGGGGTTTTTTTTTAGTGTGGGGGTTTTTTTTTAGTGTGGGGGTTTTTTTTTTAGTGTGGGGGTTTTTTTTAGTGTGGGGGTTTTTTTTAGTGTGGGGGTTTTTTCGCCGGGGGTTTTGTCGCGGGGGTTTTGTCGCCGGGGGTTTTGTCGCCGGGGGTTTTGTCGCCGGGGGTTTTGTCGCCGGGGGTTTTGTCGCCGGGGGTTTTGTCGCCGGGGGTTTTGTCGCTGGGGGTTTTGTCGCCGGGGGTTTTGTCGGTGTTTTTTTTTCGTGTGGGGGTTTTGTCGGATCTCCCATTTTTACATATCAAGCCCAAAATCGTATCACGCTGACACGAGTTTTGATAAAACTTTGATTTGCTTTCTATTTTATAATTGGTGAATTATTTCTTTGTAAACTACGTAATCATTTTGTATAAAACCCAAAATCGTATAACGCTGCCACAAGTTTGGATACATTTTTGATTTGCTTTCTCTTTTATAATTGGTTAACTATTTCTGTTTAAAGAACTTAATCATTTTCGTAGTCTTAGCTTAATAATGTAATCTTGTTCATTTTCTGTATACATTCTCTCTTCGTTGTAAAAGATGAAGTCATGTCCTGCTTAACGTTTAATTTTTAAGCTTAAGCCTTTAATTTTCGCCATGTGTTTGTTTGTTTGTAATTCGTGATGGGAAGGCATATTTCAATTCCGTTTTTAGTTAACTCGGCAGATCATGATAACATCAGATCTGTCAATGTACGGTTTAAATAAAATATGGCTTCCACTTGCTTAGCAATCTAGACAGTGATACTGCAAAAATATTTTTGTCTTTAAATGTTTTGCAAAGTAAATCAGCCTATTAAAAAAAAAAATCAGCAAATTAATTCAATATAAAAGCCCATAAAATTTCTCTAATGTTCATTGTGAGTTGTGACTAGACTGATCTAACTTAGAGAAAAATAATTTCCCGATACGTTATAAGAAGAATCGGGGAACGTTCAGAGAATTTAGTCTGAAACAGAGAAAAATAATTTCCCAATACGTTATAAGAAGAATCGGGGAAACTTCAAAGAATTTAGTTAAGCCTCACAGAATCCTCCGATCCATGACAAGAAGAAATCGGAAAGTAGTATAGAAGAAACTCCTGCGAGTAACATAATTTCCCGATACGTTATAAGAAGAATCGGGGAACCTTCAGATAATTTAGTTATGCCTCACAGAATCCTCCGATCCATGACAAAAAGAAATCGGAGAGTAATATAAGAGAAACTTCTGCGATTCCCTATACGGTATCAGCTACTCCAGAGTAACAAATCCGTTGCTGCCACCTAACCAGAACCCCCGTCAACTTCGAACCGACCAAGGCCATAAACGGAGGAGTTAACATATATATATATATATATATATATATATATATATGCGCGGGAGGTGCCCCCTCAGGGCATTGGTTTCTGCTCGTATGTAGGAGAATTACGACTTCTGATTAATCGAGGCCCATGGTGTAGTGGTTAGCATATCTGACCGACAATCGGAAGATCCCGGGTTCGATTCCCGGGTGGTTACCTCATTTTTCATTTGTTCGTTCTCCCTCCTCATCGTGTGTGGAACGTTCTTCTATACAAGCGTCGTTCTTTACATTAATTATACTGTGTGTTGTTTGCAGCTAAAAAAAAATATATATATATATATATATATATATATATATATATTCTACTGAGAAACTGATGACCAATAAGAATCGAACGTACGTTGCAAATAATTTACAGGCCTGCGATGGTTTTGTCCGAAATAATTCATCACTTATATAGTAATTTTTGCACGCTGATTCCGAAAATAATATTCATTTTTCGCCAACACGTACAGATTTTTAACAAATGTCATATTTCATATTACATGTGTAAGTAATTTTCATTAAAATTGACTAAATTAAATTTTGATTAAAAACTACTGCCTATAAATGCTTCCAGATCAGAAGTGACGTCATAGCGTCTTCTAGAACATTCGAGAAACGCACCGCTAGTATATAAGAAGTGATTGACAAGCCACGAGATGAATCAGTCTGTCTAGTGCGTGCGAGGTTATAGTTCTTTATTATTGAAAGGTGCGCGGTGACTATATTTCTCTTTTGAAATTTTTTTATTTGTCGCTATGGCAACCAGAGGGGGGGTGTAAATAGCCCAAACATTTTCTGTTATATTTGTGGAAAATTTATTGTGAAAAAACAAAGGCGAGATATTACAAACTTCGTCAAGAAAGCATACTATGCGTACTTCGGAATGAAACTTGGGGATCAAGACAAATCATGGGCTCCACATAAAGTTTACAGTATTTGTGTTGAACAACTTAGACTGTGGAGTAAAGGTAAATGGGATTCTTTACCTTTTGGGATTCAATGGTCTGGCGTGAGCCTAGAAATCACAGCAATGGACTGCTGTTTTTGTTCATGTAACGTGCAAGGCTACAATACTAAGAATAAAAAGGAAATTTCTTATCCAAACTTTCAGTCTGCTATAAGACCCGTTGCTCATGGACCTGGTATACCTGTACCTACTAAGCCAAATACTTGATACAACTTCATCTGATTCGGTGTCTGATGACGATGGAAACGATGATATTGAATGTTTTTAAACCGAAACGTCTGGTGAACCCCAATCGTTTACACAAAGTAAACTTAATGATTTGGTGAGAGATTTGTCTCTCCCGAAGGATTCTTCAGAGATTTTAGGATCCAAACTTCATGCAAAGAACTTGCTTTCTCCCGAAACGTCATTTTACTGGTACAGAAATCGAGAAAAGAATTCATCCAATATTTTTCTCAAGAAAATTCACTGGTATATCGCAACAATGTTTTGGAACTAATACTTAAGCTAAGCGCTGCAGTCTATGACCCAAATGAGTGGAGACTTTTCACTGATTCCTCCAAAAGAAGTCTAAAAGGCGTCCTCCTTCACAACGGTAACTTATATGCATCCGTTCCTGTGGCTCATTCGGTTCACTTGAGGGAAACGTACGAAAATCTTGAGCTTCTTCTAGCTGAGGTTAAATATAAAGAACAAGGTTGGCTACTTTTTGGAGACTTAAAAGTGATTTGTATGTTGTTAGGTCAACAACCAGGTTATACGAAATTTCCATGTTTTTTGTGTGAATGGGATAGCCGAGCAAGAACTCAGCAATGGATAAAAAAGGAATGGCCACGCAGTCAACCTGACACCTGGTTCTGAAAACATTCAACGTGAAAGTTTGGTTGACACGAAGAAAGTCCTTTTACCTCCGCTTCACATAAGATTGGGCTTGATGAAGCAATTTGTTGAGACCTTGGACGAAGTTGGAGATTGTTTTAAGTATCTGTGTGGTAAATTCCCGACTCTTTCGGAAGCAAAATTGAAAGAACAATGAACAATCTTGAAAAAGAAGCGTGGATTGCTTTTAAGGATGTTATCAGCAAATTTTTGGGGAACAACAAGGACCCAAATTACCAAAACATTGTGAACAACATGCTAAATTCAAAGAGTTGGGTTGTAATACGAGTTTAAAATTACATTTCTTACATTCACACTTGGATTACTTCCCTGAGAATCTCGGAGCACTCGGCGAAGAACAAGGAGAATAGTTTCACCAAGACATCAAAGAAATGGAGAAAAGATATCAGGGAAGGTGGGGCATCAGCATGATGGATGATTACTGCTGGATGTTGAAACGGGATACTCCAGAATTATTACATAAAAGAAAAGGAACAGCGCGTACATTCGAGACTAAAAGGCATAGATCTCACAAGAAAACTCAGGACAAATAAAGATGAATATGAATATGTATTTGACGTTAATAGTCTTTTCTTTTTAAAGTCGTTTGCATTTGTAATTAGTATAACAAAGCGAAATAGGTACCTAATGTAAATTGAAATAAATAATATTTATGTTGTTGTTTTTTCCCTTCCAGTTTGCAGAAAATCCTTACGTGATAGAAAAAAATGGACACCTTATTCGAAATCAGCGTAGTTGAATTATATAAAATCAGTTATTAGTAAGAAAACAATTCTTATAAAAGTTCTCATTCGCAGGCCTGTGAAATGCCATTGCCAAAATTTAACTAGTCCTCCTGCACTCCAAAAGGAAATCTTTCGAACTCCGTGACGTCTCGAAAGGGTTCGACCATGTTGTGTGGGCCCACTGATTACCAGTTTCTCGAGTTTTCCACAAGAAAAAAAAAGTGTTATCATCACACGATATTTTTCCACGCGAAAGAACGACGATGACTATTTATATAACGTATGAATTCAAGATCCACGCAGATAGCTGTTCATTTTCCCTCACTCACACACATCTTAAAAACCAACTTGTTTTATACACATACACACTTTTTTCCGGTTTTATATACATATATATATATACATATATATATATATAACCGGCAAAAAGTGCGCGCGCGTCTCTCTCTCTCTCTCTCTCTCTCTCTCTCTCTCTCTCTCTCTCTCTCTCTCTCTCTCTCTCTCTCTCTCTCTCTCTCTCTCTCTCTCTCTCTCTCTCTCTCCATATAAATACACTTAAAAAAATTGAGTTATTTATGTGTTTTTCCTTCGTTATTGCAGAGGAATCTTCCTTTTCCTCCTTTCTCCACCTCCAGTTTCCTATCTCCCAAGATCCTCACGGCCTGACAAAATTAGACCCCATAATAGTGCCGTAATTGGTCCTTTGAGCCGTCACAAAACAGCCCTTAGTCGAAATCTGCTCCAAGAATATTTTGAGAAATCTTTTCACGAGTCAATTTACCGAGAGAATAAAAAATATTAAAAGTTATATGTAAAGCCTAATAACATCGAGGAGTCGGTGCGATCTTTCCGCCCTTTATCGAAGCTTAGGATTTCTAATAAAACATTATTTTTATTTACGGAATGTGAACAGTAATAATACACGAAATTTACAGAGAACTTACTCGTTTCGGCTCCATATACGCGAGACTATATGGGCGAACGCGGCATTTTTCAATTACCCTGGAGAATCCATTTTGTGAAATTGAGGTGACCAGAAGGCGCTGTTGTATTGTAAAATGAATCATATAATTATCAGTAGATTTAATTTTACGCTTCAATGACATTCGAACAATATTTTCTTTCCTTAATTTTAGGAAAGAAAGTACCGAATTTATATCTCCCCGAAAAATCGTTACATAGTTATTGCTAAACTTTGAAACGAGCGAGAATTCCAGCTAATTTTCAAGAAACTTTTTACAATTCTTATGAAAAAGAACTGAAAATGAAAAATTTTATTGGCAAAAATATAACTTCCGCGGTACATATATAGTAAGAACTAAAAATAAAGACAAAAATAAAGCAATGAAAATAACAACATCGATGTTAAGTGAAGCTGCAAATAAAACTTTTTCACACTATGAAGCCCTTAGTTCAAAAGACATATGACAGTATGGATGATTAGCTTGGATAAATGGATTAAGTAACCTTGGAATTCTTTGCATTAGACTGCGTTGAACGCGTCTTGTTACCTCTGAGAGTCTCAAAATATTGTGGTGAACGAACATTTGCGAAGCTGAACATCTTAATTTTCCACGTAAAAATTAACAGTTCTTTACATCCTTCTGTATCAGATAGTGGAAGAGAGCCCTTTCCTGACCATCAATCTTTTGGAGTGCTGATTCCGGTAAGCCCTTATCAGGAACTCGTACCACGCAATGCACAAGTTCTAACTAATCCCAAATTTTAACAAGAATTCGATATTTTTGGGTGTACCTTCCAGGGATGGGGTCAAATACGTATTTGTATTTGTATTTACAAATACACAAAAATGGATATTTGCATTTGTATTTGTATTTGAGAATTTAAAAAGCTGCATATTTGTATTTGAATTTGTATTTGAGCCTTTTATTTGCCGTATTTGCTTCAAATACAGTCAAATACACTAATGTAATATAACTGTGCATATAACTACAAATTGGTATGAACAGTAAAAATCAAACATTGAGAAATATGAATTTATTTTCTTTAATTATGCAAAAGTGCAGAAATATCAAGAAGTGTGAAATAATTTTCTCTAATAAAAATAATAAACAAGAGGAATTTGTTACTTTTCTTGCCTTGGTGTGAAAATGAAGTCTACTTTGATAAGAGCCAAAGTATTGCAATGTTAAGTTTTATACAATAAGTACTATACCAGTATTGTCTTACTTGAGGGGTAGCCGAAGTCAAGTAAATATTATCCGTTTATATTTAGGATGAAATTGGTACGAAATTTGCAAATACAGTAAAAATTGTATTTGCATTTTATTTGTATTTGAAGCTTCATATTTGTATTTATATTTGTATTTGGGGATTTATAAATTCGAATATTTGTATCTGTATTTGAATTTGGCCGTAAAAAAAATAGTGTATTTGTATCTATATTTGTATTTGGGCAATTGTATTTGACCCCATCCCTGGTACCTTCATATATGACGAAACTATATCCCCAAATATTTATACAAGTTACCAAGTTACAATCACGCTACGCTCGAAAACCCAAGTTGTTAATATGAAACACTTTCAATACCAACAAAACTAAGGCTCCCTTTGGTTCTAAATTCGAGTGAAATACGTTATTCTTTCAAAATAGATTTTCACTCTCATTTTTACTCACAAGTCATGAAAATATCTACAAAATAAATCAGAATTTGGAACACCTCGTTGCAGCAAGATGGGGCACTTAGCACACTGAACGAGATATAAGAGCATTGCTGCGCTAACATTCTTGACAGAGAAATTTCAAGGTTTGCCGATATTCTTTGGCGAGCGAGGTCACTTGACTCAAGTGCACCAGTTTTTCTTATGGGGTCACGTGAAAAGCCGTGTTTATCGGAATAAACCGCAAACTCTAAAAGACCTCGGACACCATTTTCGTCAGTGCATCGGGAAATGTCACGAGAGAAACGTTAGCCACAACAGTGAACAGTATCTTGGGTCGATGCAGAGAATGTATGAACAAAGATGTGGGGGGATACCTGAAGAACGTTATTTTTGGCAACTGAAAACAACTCGAGTCGTAAATGTACCCCAAAACAAATCTTCAGATAATAATCTTGCATTTCACTGTATATAATGTAATTAATCTCTTGTATTTAAAGTTATTTTTTAAAATAAAAATAATGTCTTCAGAATTCGTGGACCACCCTGTATAAGAATAAACCAAAATTTATTATGGGTCTATAATGCTTGACAACTAGATTTCCCCCTTTTATTTTCGTGTATCGCTAAAAAAAAAATGCACCGACAGATTATGACATGAAAAAATTACATACTTCACATACGTACAATATTTTTAGTGTTACTGTTACATCTTAAATATGTAATTTCTCGTGTCATAATCTGTGAGTGCATTTTGTTTTAGCAATACACAAAAATACTAAAATCTAGTTGTCACGCATTATAGACCAATAATAAATTTTGGCTTATTCTCGGTTTTGCTTCCACCCGAACTGTTCATTCTGACGAAGGTCAAGCCTGTTGCCCGACCCTACACCTACAGTTTATCGTGGAATCCGAACCACGACCCACTACGGGTAGTCAGAAATTACGAAGTCCTCGCTTCGTCCTCGGACTCGATCTCGTGACCTCTCGATCACTAGCGCAGCGTCTCAACCACAAGGATACCTAGGGTACCCATCTACCTGCCAACCAATTTTTTTGGATGGAAGGATGAACAGCTGACTGAGCCGCGCACCATCTGCCATCACCGAGAATCAAACCGGGGGTCGGTGGATTCGTCGTCAGCGATACTAACCACTACACTCTGTGACAAACTATTACGGTAATTGCGTGAAACATACGAAATAAAAAAAATATCGTATAACCTTATTTCTAAACCTCGCTATTCTAAACAATTAAACTAGCCACACACGTAGGTGACTGGCGTGATGTTTTTATGACGATTGGCGTCAACAGGCCAATCCTCACCATGTGTGGGGCTCTTCAGTCCAGTCGTCAAGCAGAATGACTCCACCTCTTGGAATTTCGTCTGGTTATAATTCCACGTGAGGCCAAGTGAAGGATTGGCATCATGGGCGCTAGTCGTCAGCGTGTAGGGAGCGCCACTTTTGCTCAGTCCTGAACGAGCACTGAACGGGTACACATTCCCATACTAGACTCCGTCGTCGGTAGAAAGCATGTATAGTGCTGTCATAAAATGTCTCAGAACGTGAAATATATGTCTCCTGATTTTACTCGGGAGTTTATAGAGATGTACAGGAGTTTCCCATGCTTCTGGAAAGTGCGCAGTTTTGTCCATACGCGACGTTTTTTATTACAATTTTCTTCTTCATTTTCATCATGTAAGAGCACTATCAATACCGCACTCATTTGTCTTTTACTTAAAGCCATGGTATAGCATGTAACTGATGATGAGCACGAGCGTCCAGCTTCAGCCCAGGAGGGTAACTGAGAACTCTCCTCTCATGCCTCCACACACAGACGACTGGCACCTTGATGTCTGTCCTCGCACCAAGCATTAACGACAATCTTCAGCGTGTGTGGGGTTTTGACTATGACGCTAGGAAATGATGCTAGTCCACAAACGATAATCATCACGCCAGTCACCTATGTGTGTGGCTAGCTTTAGACTACCGTAATTTTCATTAACAATAAAAATAGAATTAAATGGTTGGTTGATGGGGCTCGTTAAGCTCCTTCGCAACATCTAAGGTCGTATGATGGAGGGGAGCTACGGCTTTACATTGGACGGGTCGCTATATAATCTGGACGAAGAGGACTGTCCCCCGTACAACTACTCTCAAAACCCAATGTCGCTTAACTTGGGAGTTAATTTTTTTTTTTAACTTATTAGATTTTCTGAAAATAGTTACAAAACTCACCAGCGGAAAAAAGATAAGCTCACCTGATTTCGCGATAATTAAAGTTTATGAAATAAGAAGGCTTAAAATAATATGAATTTCGAGAAGACAAAATGGAGATATAAAGACAAATGGAAATATAAAGATAAAAGATAAAATATGAAAAGTTAAAGACTAAATTTTTTTCCTTTTTTTTTTGTGGGACATCGGATAAGAGTGGGAATGAATGAGTGGGGCAGTAATCACTGGAAATTTGTTGATGTTTTCATTGGCCGTGACTTTGGTAACCGATTGGAGGACAGTTTCGGGGAAAAAATTCGCCTAGAAGCAAAATTTCTAAAAAGTTCTTTGGATAGTTTGTCCTTCTCAGTGACAGTAATAAAATTTCAAAATCAGAACCCACAAGTCATTACTGAATAGTAATTTTTTATGCTATTCAGAAATTTTGTGTTTCAAGGAGAACTTTGTTCCTAAAGACCTAAACTGTCAACATTTCAAAATTCTACTTTGCCAGTTTTCGGCCTCTTGTCCCAGTGTCCCGAAAAGACCTTTCGGGACCATTGAATGTCCTGGTTTCACAAAAAAAAAAAGAAGATCACAAAAAAGAATATTGTTAAGACGGATTTTACGATGTCGAGCAAAGTTACACGATTGCTTATTTTTAAAAAGAGGCAAGGTAATACTGTATATACATTTGTTCAATTGCCTCAATGATCGACTCGTTTTGAAACAAAGCAGAAAACGATGCTTACCATTTAGTCAACTAAAAAAAAGAGCATTGCCCAAACAGTCGACGTAATTATCAAAGACGCAATCAGCAAATATACATCATAAATATTCACTGCCTAAACAAATGCTTCTCACAATCACGAACTATATTTTATTACAACTATAATGTATATTTTTTCATTATATTTGCGCCTCGGTGGTGTAATGGTTAGCGTCGCTAACTACAAATCCATCGGCCGTTCGAGACCCGGCGACGGCAGCCGGCGCGCAGCAAAACCCATCTGTTCATCCTTCCACACAATAAAGAAAGTGGTTGGTAGATAAATGGGAACCCTGATCTTAACCTAGTAGTTAAGACGCTGGGCTGCTGAAATGAAAAGCTTGACCTTCGTCAGAATGAACAATTCGGGCGGAAGCTAACCAAAGGTTATATATATATAGTATATCATGAACCCAAAATTTGGGTTCATGATCAGCTGAGATTTTGAAGACTATATAAAACAAATTTTATATGAATACATGTAAATTACGCATCAATATATTAAACTCGAAATAAAATTTTATTGTCCCGGTCTGTCCGCCAAAAAAAAAAAACTGGCAACTCCAGCAATACATATTATTGGATTGATTCGTAGTTAATTTTTCATTCGCAATAATTTTGCACTGAATCGTACGATATTTGAAAGTGACATTCGACATATACATATTACGCCCTTTTTAATCAATAATCACTAAGAAATTCACTCCGTCTATAATTTTGCATTTACAGTCGTCACTAGGCGATGCTTTTAAAGTAAAATATATTTAATTTAGTTACCTTTAAAATATGGACATTTTATGAAAACAATATAATAGAAAACGTTTAGTTTAGGACTAACTATATTATTTGAAGAGAGCCTCGGTTCTTTTTTTTTTTATATCATAATTTTACTTCTCCTGATAGCCACCTAATTAATGGTTACTATACCAAAATATTTTGCCTTCGGGGTATATAAAAAAAAAATTCTCCCTCCGTAAGCGCCCTTAATTAAATCTCGTGTTTATTAATAACATATCATATGCGCATACCGACATAAAATAATTTTTAATTTTATCAATGCATTTCCAGTTCGTGTTTATTCACTGTACTGAGGATATAATATCCATAAATGTAATAATAACAAACAATGTAACCCGAGACCCTGAAACCGGTGCAGAATCCAAATATGCTTATTACGTACAGTTAAGTACCAATCTGTACCAGAAACGCGTCATTCGAGCATTATTCGTACCATATATAAAAACAAAGCTATACTGGGTGTGTATAAAGTAACGCGAGTGAAGAGACAAATCCGATTTGAATTATATTAATGCGAGTGACCATGGACGAGTAATATTTATGACGTGTACTTTATAACAACTGTATATTCGATAATAAAGGTTATAAGTGTTGAAAATGTTTTTACGAGTTAAAAAACAAGATGAAATTTAGTTTAAACCAGTTCAAATCGGATTTTTCTCTTCACTCGCGTTACTTTATACACACCCTGTACTTTGGTTAAAACTCACAATACATACCTGCGAAAAAGGAAAAAATAGTGCTTCAAACCGGTCCGACCCATCTCTTTTGAAGCCCAGTTCAAATCGTTCCAGTTGCTTCAATGACAATAATAAGAAGCACTCGGAAGCGAGCGCTTCCAAACGCTACACGGTCGAACCTCGCTTCGTTCGAATCGGCCAAAGGGATATCTGCGATTTCTTTTTTTTTTTCTTTAAGCAAGGTAAAACTAATTATGGTAATCCCGAAGAAACCACTAATTTCCCTCATCTTATACATTATTCTTTTATTTTTGCATACAACTTTTACTAAGTCCCGAAGTATCCATGAAAGTGTTTTGTTTTCTTATCAATATTTCAAGAGCTAAAACGTCAAAAATATCACCCCTACATTCCAATTTTACTACAGGTAAAATGCAACATTTAAAAAATGTATGTATCCTGCAAATTTAGGACGAATAGGTTTAGTGAATAGACCTGTAGTTTGAACATCATCATAACCCCATATAGTTAACCCCCCAAACACTCGGATGCAAATAAAATTTTCGTGAATAATTATGGTGACTAATTTGTAATGCTTCAAAAAAACATACGAATCAGTTAAGACAGAAACTCGATAGGTTCGTTAAAATAATGAACCTGTACTTACTACTACGTCAAAAAGAGTGAATTTCGAGAAAACAATTAGAATTTCCAATAGTATTAAAGTACACTTAAATATCTAATGATCATATATATATATATTATATATTAGTGATGTAGGTCACATCCGCATCCGCATAACATCCGCACATTTTCTCGCATCCGCACTTTGGACTGCGGATGTCGTGCGGATGTGGACCGTTGAGATAAAACGTCATTAATAAGGGGAAATTATCAAATTCTACTATAATAATAAAACTAGTTCATTGTGCGCAAAAGTGATGCAAGCGACAAGACGAGAGGCTGTTCTTGTATGAAGTTACTCTCTTGCAACCTACTTAGATCCACGTTACAAAGCTAAGTTATTTTCACCTAGTACATTAGAACGAGTTAAATCATCACTTGGCAAAGCAGTTGAAGAGCTTCAATCTCTTGAATCTGTCGCTTCGCCACCCACCAAAAGAATAAAAGTTTCAGTGACAGAACCAACACCTTCAACAAGCAAATCTATCACAGAATCTCTCTCTCAGTTTCTTGAGTCAAGCAGCGATGACGAGACCTACGCGATGTCAAAAGATGTAGTAAAAATGATCGAGAGCTATCACCAAGAAAAACGCCTGGCTGCATGTGACAATCCTATTAGTTGGTGGCAGAGATGGGCACGATCTTGATCTTCAAGATCAGATCGTGATCTTGAAGATCAAGATCGTGATCTGATCTTCATCATCACTTTTATTATGGTGATCTTGATCTTGATCTAAGATCACTTTATTTCTTGTGATCTTGATCTTGAAGATCACTTTAGACTTCAAGATCACTTTTAATTTCAGATTCTTAAATATGCCGCTATGCGAATGTCATTTGTTTTTTGTCCAAGCGACATCTGGTGGCAACTTTGTTCAACACCGACTGTTTATGTTTTCTGTTAGTTGGGTGACTTGCGTCATGCGTGGGCTCATGGAAGGTGTAGTTGCTGTGGAATTTAGGCTCGTAAAAAGTGTAATTTACTGTGCAATTATGTTAAAAGTGTTCTATTAATATATTATTATATATAGGCATAAAATATAGCCGATAGGTCCGTATTCATAATAAATTAATTCTAAACATATTTTATTTACAGATTGAATTTTTTAATGAGTGCAATTTTACAACTTCAACAGGCTCCCAAGGGAACCAAATATTCTAGGTTGTCACCAGAACAGTATTCAATATATTTAGATAACAATGTTGGTAATAAGGATCAATCTGTGCTATTGAACGGAAAATATTTTCAAATTGTCGAAAAAACTGGAAACAGTATCAAAGTTATTTGTAGGCAGTGTACAAAGAAAACTACAATTCTGTCTGCTGGCCTCGACTCAACAACCAATCTTCTGAGGCACCTCAGGGTTAGTACTACTTAGTAACTAAGTAGTAAGTAGCAACATTAACATAATGGTTCAAGTCATATTTTAAGTGACTGGTGCCATACAAGACTAATGCTACATTTACATAGACGTCCATTTGAATATATTGTGCACTTCAGATATTAATAGATTATGGACTAGTAACTACATTAAAAACTGCCGATATCCAACTATAATAAAACGCCAGGTGTATCTGTCTTTCTCTCTGTCTGATCCATGTCTGTAATTTCTCCTATTTAGTTACTGAAGGACGAAATTCGGCTTTCAATTTAACATAGGATAAAAATGCACTGATCATGGTGAAAATAATTTTAGTTAAAGATAACAAAATTTTAGAATCTTGTTAAGTATTAATTTCAACTAGAAGTTTGATACTCTGATAAATATTATACAGGGTGTTCAAGAAGTCTCTCCGCATGATGATAATTTATTTTCTTGTGCAGAAACTACATTCGGATCTTTTGGGTGAATATGAATCGGATAAGAAATCTCGCAAGCGTCCAGCTAAAGAAGAAGATGCCAGCGGCAGCAATGCTGGCCCTGCCAAAATTGCCAAGCAGTCAACACTAAGCATGTTCCACATTTCCAAGCAAAAACCAGGACCACCAATATGCAAGGATATCCTTGAAAAGAAGATTCTCTCGCTTGTGGCTAATGGGCTCCTACCATTGAGCCTAGTTGAACTACATGAATTTAAGGATCTTCTTTCATGTTAGTATAACTCAAATATTTTGCTATTTTTTCCATAGCTAATATCTGATTAAAATAATTAATCGTATTATTTGTATGAACATTAGACTATCGCTAGCCTAGCTAAATATTTTGATATTTTTTCCATAGCTAATCTATTGTATTTGTTTTAATTTTTAAATATTTTTTTCAGACGTCAACCCGGCTGTTCAGGTGCCATCTAGACGCACCCTGGCTAGATCTCTTGCAACAACAACCAGTACAATGAAGGAAGACATACAAGCAAAACTGGCAGCAGTTGACCATGTGTGTGTTACATGCGACATATGGTCAACTAATCACCGCAGTTTCATGGGAGTCACTGCGCATTGGGTATGCTATTGATTTAGTGTATTATTTTTATATAATTGATAAATTGACCATTGGTGATAGACTGATAGTCTGATAGACTTATAGTATAATCTTTTCAATTATTCGACATGTGTTCCTCATTCATTAATTTGGTGAGTCTTCATTTTGCTGTGATTCACAGTAATTTCACACTAATTCACTGATTCTGTCATCTGTCATTGTGTCTGATTCACAGCAAAATGTGGAAGAGTCCATATTCACAGGCTGTGAATATGGACTCTTCCACATTTTGCTCTTATGGGATGGGTCACTGATGTGGTGGTATGGTAGGCGACTCATCGCTGAATTGCCTCCTTTATATCACATAGTTCTTCTCTTCAATGTTTGGTGGCGCAGTTTAGCTGGTGCGTGTCTAACCAATATTATTAAATTAAGCTTAAAAAAATGTTCATACAAACATTGATTTTATATTCTTACATTACAGATCAATGATGACTTGTCGCGAGGATCAGCTGCACTGGCATGCCGAAGATTTCGTGGAACACATAGCTTTGATAAAATTGCTGGAATATTGGACAGGATCAACTCGGAGCATGGTTTATCTTATAGAAAAGTTGTATCTACAGTCACCGACAATGCATCGAACATGGTGAAATGCTTTAGAGTTCGGTGTTCGTGTTCAGAATCGTACTGACGACATTGATGAAGATGATGCAGATGAAGATGATGATGAAAAAGATTCAGATGAAGAGGTTATCATCAGCAACTTTCCTGAACATTCAGGAGCATGGAGAGGAGTCAGTGAAACTATCATCCCATATTCGATGTGCCTCCCACACATTGAACTTGGTAGCAACAACTGATGCAGATAAAGGACTGAATTCACCTGGACTAAAGAAGATAAAGCATTCTGCAATGGGAAAATGTTCGGCGCTGTGGAATGCTGCTGGTAAACCCAAGTCAGCAGAAAAAATACAGGAAATAACTGGCGTCCAATTTAGGTACCCATGCGTCACCCGATGGAACTCAATGTACGACTCATTAAGCCAAATATATAAACATAAGAACGACGTGAATGTAGCTCTTGAAGAACTGAATCTACCCATCCTCAAAGACAATGAATTGGAATTTATTTCAGAATATTTGTCTGTTCTAAAACCAATTGCAGCAGCCCTCAACAAATTACAGGCAGAGAAAGAATGCTACTACGGTTGTCTTCTTCCAACAGTCCTAGTGACTCAAGATGCCCTCGCAAGATTGGAGCCTATCCAACCAAACGACCTGCGCTTGAGACACTGCATGCCATTACTGGCAGCAGTCGTCTCTGGCTTCAATGCCAGACTTGGTCATTTTTTGTCGTTGAGCCCCGAGGTAACTGATGCCGTTTTGGCCTCAGTATCTCATCCGTATTTCAAACTTAGATGGATATCATTGTTGCAAGGGCCTAATTTCGGCGATCATGAAGCAATCAAGTCTCAAGTAAAAGACAAGCTGCAAATGGCTGTAAGAAATTGTAATTCTGACAGCAGTGGTAATAGTTCGGTGAACTCAGACTCATCATCTGAAGACGATTTCTTCAGAACTATGGACGGCTCATTCTCTGCTCCTAACAACAAGGAAGACTTGGAAGTCCTCAATTATTTGCAGGACACCAGTAAGGCACTCGACTCTTTAGATAGGTATCCTGCTATAAAGAAGATCTTCAAGAGGTATAACACCACGCTACCTTCCTCTGCACCAGTGGAACGGTTGTTTTCGTTTGCTGGCATGGTTCATAGCCCCAAACGAAGTCGTCTCTCGGATGGTAACTTTGAACAATTGGTTTTGCTGAAAGCAAATGTTTACAGCGGTTGAACATTAAATTAACTCTTAACTTGCGGTTTTTACCCTTATATTGTCAGTAATTGCGTACTGCAGTAAAACTGTAAAATTAAATTCTATGTAAAAAATGTTTACTTATATATGCTGACCATTCATTGATATGGGTTATGGACCTGGTGAAATGAGAATTGAGAAAAATAGAACTAAAAACTATATGTAGGTCATTTAATAGTTTTTTCTTTGCTGATAAGTTATGATAATACTAAGTTTTAAGTTTACCACCTGAAAAACTGAAAGGGGAATCGTCAATCCCCGTGGTTTAGATCAGGTGACATGGGTAGGATGCGATGCTTGTATTGCCTCAGCCCTCAGGGGAGTATTAGGAGTGATACTTTTCAGGAGTGATTAACAAAATAATTTGTTTTTGTTTACTCTACAAGAGTACAACTTTTTTCAATTCATATAAAAGTGATCTTAAAAAGTGATCTTGAAAAGTGATCTTCAAGATCACGATCTTGATCTGGATCTTCAAGATCACATTTTTCTGGTGATCTGATCTTGATCTTCAAGATCACCAAATTTGGTGATCTTGCCCATCTCTGGTTGGTGGAAAAATACGCAGAATATCTATCCATACTTGAGTAAACTTGCAAGGAAACATTTAGCCTGTCCTCCAACAAACGTACCAAGCGAGAAATTATTTAGCAGTGCTGGATTAATATATGATGAAAAGAGAAACAGACTGGCAGCAGAAAAGGCAGAAAAATTAATGTTCCTTAAGCATAACCTTCCTATAATTAAGTTTGAATATTAAACGATGAACATCTTAGTTTACTTTATTTTAATTACTCATTTATAAATATGCCTAATAAAACTTTAAACTTAATATAAATAGTTATCAAGCTAATTAAAGATCTCTTTCTATAAGAGTGGAGGTTGGGGAGAGAGGTCGGTGAGGTGCATTTGAGTTGGGTTCACGTCCCGCACCCTGGTAACACAATTATGGTTTCTAATTGTGGCTGAAACTCGACAAAATATAACGAATTTATTTGCAGACGAATTCACTAATTGATTTCTATATTAGTTAGATGCTTGATATTATTTTATATGTTCAGAGAAAAGTACAGCAATTATTGTACAATTAATCAATTATACTACATTATAGCTACAGCTCTCTCTATATAATAACTTATTATACTGTATACGTTAAACACAACAAATCTCGAATATATCCTAAAAAATAACGAAAATGTAGACATCCGCATCCGCGGATGTCGAAATCAAACATCCTCATCCGCATCCGCGGATGTGAAAAAAATGACATCCGCTACATCACTAATATATATATATATACACACATATATATATATATATATATATATATATATATATATATATGAAATAAAAACAAACTGGAATGAGAGAACAGGCAGATTTTGTACTGTCCCAGCTGCAGTGGGACAGGGGGCCATGGAAACGAGGATGGAAACTACCATCAGAATACGAAGCCCAAAGTATTTTAATGCCTAACCAAAAGAAGTGAGGAACCTCCAGCACACCGACCTGAATAACTTCAGGAACCAGCTGGAAAGATTCCTGTGCAAAGTCCCTGACGAGGGCAGGAGGAGATCGGACAGCAATTCCCTCCTTCACTAAATCCCGCAAATGAGGCGTGATGCTGCACAGGGGTTAACCGCTGGTCGATCCTGAACCGTCGTTCAAACTCCCAAAGTAATATTATACAGTAAGGGGTTCCCAAAAACATTAGCCCCCCCCCCCCATTTGCAGCTTACACGTTTACTTATATCGAAATAGTTTTTTGTGATTATAAAAATATATAAAATTCTTTATTTATTGCAGGTATTAAAATCACTCTAGCTGATAGTGATAATATAATGGCTTCTCAATTAATTGGTGATTCGGAGAGGCAACGTGTGATAGATCGCATACGAGCAACAACATTTCTGGAAGCTCGTGATGCTGGAGCCACCTTTATAACACGTTCATGGTTGCCAAAAAGTTGCGAAGAAGTGAGGACTTCGTCAAAAGAAATTGGAATAAAACTTTGGATGAATGTGAAATGGATACAACCAAATCTGGGCACCCAAATTTGCCACTCTCTCAGGAAACAAAGGACATCATTGAAAGCGGTACGCGTAAGTGGAAAAACAGTTGTGCTAAACTTTCTAGAGAGATCGAAGTATTGAGAGGAAAGATCGTTAGTGGTGAGATCATTCGACTGTACCGTCATATGCAAGGTTTAAAGCCTTGGCATAAACTTCCAAAGCCAAGAAAAACTCAACTTAACATCGATGACAGAATGTGGTTTGCCCATTATCTTGAAGATTGGGATGTGGATGATTTCATGCATTTAGCTGTCTCCGATGAATTTTTTGTTTACGTAACACGTCGGCCTAAGCGCCTAACTATCAAAATGATCGAGTGTGGGCCACAACACCAGATGAAATCGATGACAATGAACATTATCGCGAATTATTAAAAAGTCCAGACTGTGTTGGTGTGTTTGTTTTGTTCACTGCAAAGAAGCTCATGTGGGTGCTGAAGCCAAATGGTCAGAGTTGGGATGGGCAGTATTTTCGTGATATTATTCTATCCCAGCATGTCATTCCTTTTCTAAGAAACCCAAACAATGTTATGGATGTCGATCAGGTCACACTTCTGCACGATAAGGCCCCCTGCTTTAAGGCATTAGCCACTCAACAATTGTTGCGGAACCATGAGATCGATTTCTTTGGAAATGAAGAATGGCCAGGAAATTCTCCTGACCTGAACGTCTGTGAACACATTGGATCAGTTATAAAGGACAAGGTTGAATGTCTCTTGTTTCAAGAACCTGCAGCAAATCGATTTTCGAAGGATACAATGACGCAACACATTGAAACTGTTTTAGCAAATTTGCGTAACGATCAAGATCTATTCACGTCACTTTTGGCAAGCTACCCAAAGCGAATTCAGGATGTCTTGGAAGCCAATGGCGGGAACACCAAGTTTTAATTGTTTCTCATTAAATGCAGGATTACATTCTCTTTTGTAAGGTATGTTTAGTTTTACTGTACCTCTAATGGTTTAGGCCATGGGCGGGTGGGGCTAAGGTTTATTGGAGCCCCGTATAAAATTTTTAACATAAATGAAAAATATAAATTAGATATGATATAAAGTCAAATAAAGGTAATTCCCAGAAAAGAATAGTGACTACGCACATGAAAACAGCCGAACAGATCTCAACGTGTTTGTACTGGAATATGTGACTTTTTTGGTCAACCAATGAGGAGCGGGAATATCAGTCACGTGATGCCCCACCTCCCGTTTCGTCCAATCTTGTATTCATGTTCTCGTGTTTAACACTATTTTGTGTGTACTTGTCCGCGGCGACTACGACTAGGAGAACAGCTTGTCATAGAGAGTGGGTTGGACACAGTCCCTCAGAAGATCGCATTTTCATTTTAATATTTCCACGCGTGCCCGTAGGATATGGGACCCACTTTTAAGATGAACTGAGATAGTAAATTCAATTCAATTCTCCCCGAGGGCTTTCGGAAAGGCGCCGTCTCTTCAAGCCCTAGGCCTCATTCTTGTTCAGCATAGGCTTATTTGACTTCCGATCAAGACCTCTTCGTGGCGTAGCTAGAACATTTGTCTACAGCTGTACTTAACACCAACATTGACATTTTAATTTAATTATTTATTTTAATTAATTTAACATTGACATTGACATTTTAATGTACGAGTACTTTCTATTTTTATTTTTTTAGTATTAGCTTTGGGTAGTTTTTATTATCAATTGTATTATTACTTATCTCATAACTTGTATTATTCTTATTTCTATTTCAGTCTTAATATTTTACTTTTAAATTTACGGTTTAATTAAATTTATTGTTTAATTACGCTTGGAAGTGAAAGTGACTGATGTGCAATCAGAATGCCAAAACTCCAGAAGTGATTCAAGTACTTGAGTCACCTCTGATCACGGTTTTCTTCTTCCTACAAAGTGAGGTTTGAGTCATTGAGTCATTTGAGTCACTTCGCGGGCACGCACTCGGCTTGCAGAGTGCCGATGCAAGTACATGAGTCACTTTTTGGCAAAACGCAAAAATCAGTAAAATATGCACTTGAATCACACTCACTTCTCAGCGTTCTAATTAAGTCCTATCATTCATCATCTTCATGAATACTAAACTACTTTTATGAGATTTATTTCTTGCCAATAAATACTATCATTATTATTATCATCCAATGCTTTTTTCTCACCTATAATGAGATTGGTTTGATCGACTGCCATAATTGCTTGAACACGAACATTCTTTCCCGCTGGTTAAAAAAATGAGTTAAATTATTCATCATATAATTAACGTTGAATGGTCAAACACGATATAAAGAGCAGGATTCGAATCAGACTTTAGTCGTCTTCTTGAAGTTGAAGTGGTTACCAGAATTTTCTTAAATAATTGTAGCGAGAAACGTTGTATAATCTTGGGTTAAACTGACACGCAAGTCGCATGAGAGTGAGTATGTATGTATGTATGTACAGTGGTGCTCATAAATATTCGGGGAGAGAAATATGTCAGTTATATTCGTCCTTATTTTTTATACCATGCACACGATAGTTAGGAAAAGTTTACCGTTCGTTTGAAAAAATTTTACAAATAAAAATATTAGTTTAACTCCAACATATAATGTAAAACATCAAAGAATTTGAGGAAAATAAAGAGGTAAAATGCAAAAGTTTTCGTACATTTATTTACAAAATTATTTAATACTTTATGGGTCCACCTTTTGTTTAAATGACTTCAGTGATTCGTTTTGGGTATTTTTCTACAACGTTTCGACATCTCTCAGTAGAAATTTTAGCCCATTCTTCTAAATAAAAATGTTGCAATTCATTCACATTCGAAGTGTTTCTCTTGCGGAGAGCTTTTTTGATATCAAACAAGTTCTTCATTAAATTGAAATCTGGGCTTTGACTGGCCAACTCCAGAAGCTTCAAATTCTTTTGTTGAAGCCATTTCATGGTGCTCTTATTAAATGCAAAAAACTTCACTTTTTTCTACGTGAAGGTCAAAATATGAAAATAAAAACCCACTCTAATAGACAGAGTTTATTTCCACAACAGTTTCGATGCCCACTGGCATCCTCCTCGGGTGGATACAGAAAAACGAATGAACCAAAACAAGAGAGAAAAACAGTCCAGGGACTGACCGTTAAGAAATTCGCACCTAGGTTAGATCCCATTCTCCCGACCCCGGAAGGGCATTTTCATTAAAGGGACCCGCTTATAAGTACATTCGCACCAATTTTAAAACTATCTTCCTGTTCTAAACATACAGATTCTATTATTTTTTTTACATAATTATTACTTTTATTATTAAATTTATTACATTTAATATTGCATTATTATTTATTACAGAAATTATAAATTTATTATTACATTGTTTATTACATTGTTGTTTATTATACAGAACTTATAAACCGAAAAAAAACGAATGAAAAAGGCGGTTTATAAGTTCTGTATAATAAACAACAATGTAATAACCAATGTAATAATAAATTTATAATTTCTGTAATAAATAATAATGCAATATTAAATGTAATAAATTTAATAATAAATGTAATAATTATGTAAAAAAATAATAGAATCTGTATGTTTAGAACAGGAAGAGTTTTAAAATTGGTGCGAATGTACTTATAAGCGGGTCCCTTTAATGAAAATGCCCTTCCAGGGTCGGGAGAATGGGATCTAACCTAGGTGCGAATTTCTTAACGGTCAGTCCCTGGACTGTTTTTCCCTCTTGTTTTGGTTCATTCGTTTTTCTGTATCCACCCGAGGAGGATGCCAGTGGGCATCGAAACTGTTGTGGAAATAAACTCTGTCTATTAGAGTGGGTTTTTATTTTCATATGGTGCTCTTACTTTTATGTTTTGGATCATTATCTATTGGACAAGCTCGACTAGTTATTTTATTTAATTTGGCCCTTAAGCTTTAGGCTTTACTGGGCTCTTATTAAAAATAAGCAACTAGTTGTTATAAATTAATAATAATAAATAAATAAATAAGTATTATTAATAGTTAAAACATGTATTACAAAATTAAACAATATTGATGGGCAGTATTAAACAATATTAATGGACATTAATCCTAGATTTTTGTTAGTATGCCATTATTAATCGGGATTTCAACTTGGTTTTAAACAATTTACATTCACAATATTTTTTATATCGGCATGCAAGTCATTCCATAGTTTCAATCCAATGAAAATGGGTAGTTTTTGAGATGAAGACAATCGAAATTGAGGTATAACAAGCTTTGATCTATTTCTGGTCTCATTCGAGTGGATTTCTTGATGAGTTACAAAATATCTATTTACCCATTGCAAATTAATGATTTTGTTCTTACACTCGTAAATAAAAATAAAATGTGCCAGTTTGGTTATATCGTTGCGCTTTAGTAGGTTTAGCTCTTTAAATAATGCATTAGAGTGATCAAGGAAATTAGCATCATAACATTATTGCTCGTTTTTGGATGAAAAAGATACCATTTAATGCGTTGTTAGCGGAGTTTCCCCAAACAAGGGTGCAGTATGTTATATAAGGAAGAACAAGAGTATGATAAAGTCAATAAAACTTATTTAGGGACTACATTTCTAAGTTTAAACATTATAGCAACGCTCCTCGAAATCTTTTTCGCGATATAATTTACATGGTCACTCCTTTATGGCGATTTCATTAACATTAAGTTCATCAAGATATAGGGCCTACATTTCTTTTATTAGTAAAAATCATGAAATTTGTTTTGCTGGTATTTAGGAAGAGTTTATTGGTGGTCAACCATTTCATTACACTGATGAATTCTGAATGAAATATATTCTTAGCTGTATTAACATCTTTGCAAGAAAAAGAGACAGTTGTATCATCTGCAAACATTATGAAGTTCAGTATATCCGATGAACGTGGAAGGTCATTTATATATAATAAAAATAACAGTGGACCCAGAACTGAGCCCTGTGGCACACCATGTTTGATAAGCGCTTTAGTTGAGCAAACCTTATTTACTGATACAAAATGATATCTATTGGACGAATAACTTTTAAACCAATCACTGATTGCTCCTCTAAAGCCGTAACAATATAATTTATTAAGTAGAATATTATGGTTTATTACATCAAACGCCTTACTCAAATCCATAAATATTGATATCATTATTTCTTTGTTCTCCTTAGCTATATTTACATTTTCCATAAGATTTAAAATTGCCATTTCCGTTGTTTTATTATTACGGAAGCCATATTGATTTGGAGATAATAAATTGTAGGATTCTAAATATCGCTGCATTCTACTTTTTACAATTTTTTCAAAAACTTCGCTGAACACAGATAATGAACACACCGGCCTGTAATTTGTTGCTAGTGTCGGATCACCCCCTTTAAAAAGGGGTGTTATACAACCAGTTTTTAGCATTGATGGGAATATTCCTTTGGAAATACTTTGATTGATAATTTTAGCCAAAGTTACAGGTATCTTATCTTTAACAAGTTTCAATATAGGTACAGGAATGTTATGAATGTTATTTTTTGTATTTTTTAATTTACCAATAATATTCTGGACCTCAGTAAAGGTAGCAGAACAAAAGAAAATTAATTTAGTGGGCTGGGTGGCATATATTCTAGAGGTGAGTGATCATTATTTATTAATTGTGATCGAAGCTTATCCGCTATTGAAGAAAAATGTGCATATAAAGAGTCTGCAATAGCAGTATCGTCAGTAATTTCTTAATTATCAACATTTAATTTCTCTATTGAATTTTTCTCAATTTGTTTTCCGAGAAGATTGTTTATGGTTGTCCAAGTGTTTTTCATGTCTCCTTTATGTTTGGAAAATTGATTGTTATAAGAGTTATATTTTGCAGTTTTAATTATTTTAGTTAATTTGTTTCTGTATTGAGTATATTGTATTTTAGGAATTTGGCTCTGCAATTGCAATATGAATAATTTATCTCTGTTCTTTACTGAAGTGATAATTCCTGGAGTGATCCATGGATTTACGACACTTTTGGGCGAAACTGTTTTTCTCCTTAAAGGAAAGCAAATATTAAAAATATGGAATAAGGTGTCAGAGAAGAACTGAAACATATGATCCGAGTCATTTAAAGGTTCGTCACAGTCAAGTCGAGTATTTTCTACAGCCCCAATAAATTTTCTTTTGTTAACCTCTGAGAATATTCTGTAATCAATAGTTGTTTTGTCCGCAACCTGAACAATGTTATTGAATATAGCGTAAGTAGGAAAATGAACGCTGATGTTAGTGATTATAATTCCAGAATTTACAAGGGCATTGCTATTTACAATATCATCAATCGTAGATTCTGTTATTCGATTGCCCTAGCTGCAGACTCGAGTGGGTTTGGTAATAGAATGACTAAGATAGAAAGAATTCATTAAGTTTTAAAATTTATGAGAGATTGCTTCAGATTGCAAATTGATGTTGAAGTCTCCCGCAACTATGGCATTCGATTTATGAAAGTTGCATAACATGTTATCTAAGTGAATTAAAAAGCTATTGATATTAGTATTAGGTGGTCTATATATTGCATGGACAGAATATACATTACTTTTGTCTTTTATATTCCCAATCAGGTTTTCATTGTCACTATTACATAGAGAAAATACTTCGTTAGCGTCGTAAGTTTGATGCACAGACATAGAGATACCCCCACCAATCTGACCATCTCTTACAGTATGATAAGTAACGTAATTATCTATATTATGTAGGTTTTTAATACTACTATTTAACCAGGTTTCCGTGAGAATTATAACACTAAATTTGACCGCAGAAGTTTTCAAAAGTGCCAATAAGTATAGTTCCTAGGTAAGCTTCGAATGTTTAGATTTAGCACTGAAAGATTTTTATATCTTTTTGTAATACAAAAGCATTAAACTCGTCTATCGATGAAACCATGCAATTGCCTACACCAGATTTCTGTTCTAGATTCTCTAAACTGGATAGAGAATTTTTTGGTAATGAATTGAAATGATTAATATCGGCACACATACTATGAAAATCTTTATCGATGAAAGCCATTTAACAGTAGTTCTCAAACAATTTCACTAAATACAGAATATGGGAATAAGGGGTTACCGCCCAGTTGAGCCGAGAATGGGAAAGTCGACTGTTGAGATTGTACGCGGAGTTATTCGAAGGCCTCCTGTGTGCCGACTGTCAGCTGGCGTTTTCGTACTTCTCATAGCTTCGAATGCTTCTTCACTAACAAGGTGAACTCCTTTGACCGAAATATTCCGCGTTGGAGGAGTCTCTCTTTCTTTAATAATTAATTAACTTCGCTCCAAGGAAGTAGGCAACTTTCCCGAGTCTCCTCGCTTCTATGAGTTTAGGGAGCTTTTCTTTACGAATTTTACGTGTTTCCTCACATACGTCGTCATTGACGAAGATTTTTTATCCTTTCAGTTTTCGTCTGTTTTTTAGCATTAAATCTCTGAGAGTTTCATCCTCACATATTACTTTTATAGCTGAAGTGGGCGTCTTAGATTCAGTCATGTCATTAACTCTAGAATTTGCTTTTTTTGGTGGAATTTGTTTTTTAATCTAAAAGCACTTTTGATCTTAATATTCCCCAAATTCAGTCTATCTTTTATTATGTCCTCCACCTTTTTCTTCGTTTCGCCGTTTGTTTCTCTATTCATTTCAGATACCCCCATTATGATTACGTTATTGGCACGTGAATTATCGTCTAGGCCAGTGGTTCCCAACCTTTTTTTGCTGCGTCCCTAAATTGGCCACCAACAGGACCTCCCGACCCTCAGGCTTATGATAAAATTTAAATATGTATGTAAATATAAAGTGAATTAAGAAATAGTGAATATAGTGACCCTTCGCGAGCCTACTTGAGGACCCCCGCGACCCTGATTTGGGTCGCGACCCGAGGTTGGGAACCACTGGTCTAGGCTGTTTAATTTATTCCTAATTGAATCGTGCTCGTTTTTTATCATCTCCATGCTACGATTATTTTTAGTAAGCGAGTTTAGACTAGAGTTAAGATCCTTTATCTCGTCGTGTGCATACTGAATGCTCTTTTCGAGCTCCATATTTCTATATTCCAGTTTTGCATTGTCCCTCTTTAACAATTCGTTATTATGTTGTACAACTTTTATTACTGCCTCAAGGTCTTTGATTACACTATTACTTTTGTGCACTAAGTTAAAGAGGGAATTATACTTATTTGCTAGATCTTTCATTTCTAATTTTAGGGCGTTTACCTGACCTTTGGAAGCCATTTTGAGCAATTTATGGGGTTAAGATTTACTCGTTCGTTCGTCCGTTCGTACGTTTAAAGGTCTCGTTCGTTCGGTTGTTTGTATAGCCGTTACTTCAAAGTCAATGCTTGCTGGAGGACTATAAAAGCAGTGCCGGATGTCGCTAGAAAATTTTGGATATATATTTTATGTAATATTACTAGTTAAGTATTGCAGTTTATCTGATGAGATTGTAACTGCGTAATCTTGGCACATTCACAAATTTTAGTGGAGAAGTAACACAATGGTTCAGTGACTTTGAACACTGTTAATTTTGATAGGAAGAAGGAGCACGAAACTGACAAGCGTCACCGGCACATTTAGATACATGAAAAAAAATCTTGTTGCAGTACCCAATTGCAACCCATTCGCAACTGCCGAACTGAAGGCAATATATTTTCTTCTAAAATTCCCTAATACTGACTCGAATTCAAGATTCCAGGGATGACAACGAACTTTCCTGGACCAGAAGCACTAAGGCAAACTACCACCACCATGTTTAACCGTGAAAAGGATGGGGTTTTTTTCTCGAATGTGGTATTTGATTTTCTCCGAACATACCGCTGCTCGTTGTTCCCAATAATTCAATTTGGTCTCGTCTATCCAGAGTACTTTCTTCCAGAACACAAATCCATCATTTTGACGATACTTGGAATATTGTACTTTAAATGTGGTTCTTCGTGCGCTTTTTGAAGCAGAGATTTCCTTCGTGCAACTCTTCCATGCAAACCATGTTTTCTCAATGTACGACGTACAGTAGAGGGATGGACATCGATCTTAGACAGTCTTAATGTTTGGTAAATATCACCTGCAGTCACTCGTGGATTCGCAGCAGCCATTCTTTCAATTCGTTCACCTGTACATTCTGAAATCTTGCAAGGTCGTCCACACCTTGGTAGAATTTTGATTGTTCCAAAGCCTTTCCATTTCTTTATAACTGCAGCAACCGTCGTAAATGGAATTGAAAGTTCTTCTCATATCTTCCTATAACTTTTTCCAGACTCGTGTGAAGCAATAACTGATCTCTTACGATCTGTACATAGTTCTTTATCACGACAACCCGTTGCTTACCAATGTTGTGTACTGTACAGTCATCCGTCTTCCATGAAGGTTCACAGAGAAAATTCTACAATTCAGAATTGTTAACAGTCTAACAAATATACAACCAACTACTAACCAACTACTGATAAAAAATTTAAATTCTTGAAGCCTAAGATGGACACGCAGAGTATTAATTTCGTAAATAAATGTGAGAAGACTTTTGTATTTTAACATTTTTTTAAAATTTTTCTCAAATTCTTTCATGTTTTACATTATATGTTGGAGTTAAACTAATTTTTTTATTTGTTAATTTTCATATCTATCTTATGTATAGTACAAAAAATGAGGAAGAATATAACTGAAATATTTCTCTGTACAAATACTCATGAGCACCACTGTATGTATATATGGGATGAATTTCACAATTAAACACGTGAAAGAAATAAATGATGGGAACCCACAAGGAAAAATAAAAAACGATCCCGAGGCCTTTCGTGTATTCCACAGTACACCTTGTCGGGGGATGAAGACAGAAGGGAAAATGCCGTAAATACAGTGTATATCTCTCTGTACAGCGTAAACAAAATAGAAGGGATTAATTTATAAAGTATATAATGTATGAATGTTCCTTTCAGTTAATATATGTCTATTTTTACAAGAATTTTAGAACTTCCCCAATTATTGTCATCATTATGATTATATCTATACATATAGGAGGTGATTGTGGACACCAATCGACCAGGGAGGTACTCCGGTGGGGGGGGGGGGGATGTTAGGCAGGAGACAAGAAGTGCTGGCACTTCCGTTTCTCCTGTCACTGTCCTCCTCAGCTGATCTTTTTCTGTCTCATCTACCATGTGAGCAGCCCAGCATGTTCTCAAACACACACTTCTCCCTATATTCTTCACTACACACATACATTTTACACACTACACAATCTTTCCAAAATTAAAAAGAATAGCATTTTAAACAGCGGAGACCTTGATTTTGGCTCTCTTTCTTATAAAGGGAGACATTTTTGCGGGCACCCGTCCTTGGCTACTCATTTCTACATAAAAAAAAATTACAGTTAAATAATGCATTAGAATTATTCGCCGTTACGCTGTTTTACTCTGACATCTAAACTTATCCCAGTTTGACCTACATAAAGTAAGTCGCATTGTTTACATCCAATCGAGTAGACACAGTCGGCTGTATTACCTGCGCTGTTCTTTATACGGCGAGATTTAACAGCATTTTCATACTTAAAACAATTGGAATTAACGTAATCTTTAAGTAAATGTGGGACGGTGTTTAAAATTTACTGTTAAATCTCTCCTGGAAAACATCCATGAAAAGGATCGTTCAGAAATGTTTCCGACTCCAAAAACATTCTAAGCAATTCTCCAAAACCTCTACGCACCTATTGTTTATATTAGAATTCTTCCTACCTTTCAAATTTATTATTCGTCCTTTCAATCTTAACTTAAAATTTGGGATCCTACTCCGTTAGCAAGAACGCCATCGCTTCATGGGACTTCTACTCATTTCATCGACAAGACCAAACAATCGAGACACTAAAGAACTAACTAAACCTATCTTAACCTAACCCACAATAACTTGTCGACCGTTTGGTCTTGTCGATGTAATGACGTTAATCCCGCCTCATGTACAAGTACGTTCACCGGCGCAACACCGCGCGTGCAACTCTCGATCTGAGTACACATTATCCATATAGAGGGCTCTGAGGCAGGGATTATATATATATATATATATATATACATTCAACTGCAAAGAACACGCAGTATAAATAACGTAAAGAACGACGCTTGTATAGGAGATATTCCGCGCAAGACGAGAGAGAGAAAACGGAACAAATGAAAAAATGAAGTACCACCTGGGAATCGAACCCGGGATCTTCCGATTGCCGGTCAGACGCGATACCATTACACCATGGACTTCACTCTTCCAAATGCCGTAATTCTTCTACATACTCGCAGAAACCAATGCCCCAAGGTGGTACTTCATTTTTTCATTTGTTCCGTTTTCTCTCTCTCGTCTTGCGCGGAATATCTCCTATACAAGCGTCGTTCTTTACGTTATTTATACTGCGTGTTCTTTGCAGTTGAATGTATATAATGTTACGGCATGCGGGAGGTGCCCCCTTGGGGCATTGGTTTCTGCGAGTATGTAGAAGAATTACGGCATTTGGAAGAGTGAAGTCCATGGTGTAATGGTATCGCGTCTGACCGGCAATCGGAAGATCCCGGGTTCGATTCCCAGGTGGTACTTCATTTTTTCATTTGTTCCGTTTTCTCTCTCTCGTCTTGCGCGGAATATCTCCTATACAAGCGTCGTTCTTTACGTTATTTATACTGCGTGTTCTTTGCAGTTGAATGTATATAATGTTACGGCATGCGGGAGGTGCCCCCTTGGGGCATTGGTTTCTGCGAGTATGTAGAAGAATTACGGCATTTGGAAGAGTGAAGTCCATTGTGTAATGGTATCGCGTCTGACCGGCAATCGGAAGATCCCGGGTTCGATTCCCAGGTGGTACTTCATTTTTTCAATTGTTCCGTTTTCTCTCTCTCGTCTTGCGCGGAATATCTCCTATACAAGCGTCGTTCTTTACGATATATATATATATATATATACAGGGCGTCCCAAAAAAATGTATACACACTTTAAATAATTATAAAGGCAGTGTTTATTAAAATACATTTCATTTTCAAAATGTAATAGAATCTACAGACATTATTTAATTGTTTTGTCAACGCCTGTTTTCAAACTGACGTCCGTTCTGGTCCAGGCACTGCTGATAACGCGAAGCAATGGAATCGCAAACATCACGAAACATTTCGTTTGGTATTTGTGTGCATTCTCGTTCAATGGCTGCTCTCAATTCAGCGACTGTTGCAGGTTTTATAGCGTAGACTTTGTCTTTTAAGTATCCCCATAAAAAAAAGTCTAGTGGTGTGAGGTCTGGTGAACGCGGAGGGTATTCTACGAAACCCCTTCGTCCAGTCCACATCCACATCGTGCCAAGTACCACTCGCAATACTCCACTCTTCGGTCCGGATCATCTTCATTAATAGCATGGACTAATCTTGGAATGTAACTTTTCCATTGACAGCGCTTCAAAATGCGTTGGACAGACGATTCTGAAATTCCTACCTCACGACTCGCTTGCCGCACAGATTTTCTTGGACTTTGGTGATACGTTTCCAGTACTCTTTCTTGCTTTGTGGGGCTTGTCGATGTCCGTGGTCTTCCGGAACGTTTCTTGTGGACATTCTGAACAGTTCCATCGGCTTCAAACTTATCTCTAATTCGAGTGATGGTAAGTCGCGTTGGTGGATCTGTTTGAAACTCCCTCCTAAACTGTCTTTGCACTTCAACTGCGTTTTCACACTTCCAGTAGCATTTTAGAATGAATTTCCTTTGTTCAAAGCTTAGTCTGACTGCCATTATTAATTCTAATGGGTTTAACTTGGAAAGAAAGAAACATCAATTGAGCTATCAGCTGTTAAAGTGTGTATACATTTTTGTGGGACGCCCTGTATATATATTCAGACATGGGGTCAATTACTGGATTTCTATTACTATTACTTTTGATTCCTTCTATTACTATTACCTTAATTTTCATCTATTATATTACTTGGTCATCCATTACTATTACTTTTGTATGTTGGGTACTTCACTCATTTGAAAAGGATCTTTATGTCTATTTAAATGCAATTAGAAGCAGTGTGTTAACAAACAAACAAACAAATACTTTATTTCAGACTCAACAGGTACAAACATTATACAAGAGGTCCATAGAAGATTAAGAGATAATTGTCTGGAGCACTGACTAAGTAGGCCAGTGAATCACTGTGTATAATGAACATACAAATACAATGATCCAACCATGAGGTGGTGTGCCAACTATTACTAACATGAGTAAAGTTATCACCAGGAACACTACACATGGATGAAAGGGTTAAGTTATTACCTTCACGGAAGGCTTTTAAGTGGTTGCTAAACCTGTTACGCAGGTCAATAATACTGCTGACCTGCCCCAATTTAATGAGGTAATCATCTTCATTATCAACTGCCTGAAAAGGCATATAGATACACAGAATTACAAATTTGTTATTGTCTACACAAATTTCTATTCCAGTTAGCCAATTCAAACCAAGTTTTAATTCACTAATATATTTCCCATACCCCAATCTCCATAGAATAGCTACCCGACCAGGTGGGTGGCCTGCAAGGAGACCATCTTGTTTATCTCTGGTGGCCTCCCTTATCCCATGAAAGTTACTGGACAGGCTATTCAGGTCCTTTAAGTCGTTTCCATAGCCATGTTTCCTGCAGACAGAGAATATCAGCATCCTCTAACAGCTTATCAATTATGATCCGCCTGTGTTTGCTGTTATTGCCTAAGCTTAGGCCTCTACAGTTATACATAAGAGATTACCCTGAATGTTACAATTAGGAAGATGCAGGAGTTCTGCCAGCCATCTCTACATGTTGAATTTCACTTATACCAGGCACAGCAGTTACAGCATTAGACCCAGCTGGATTTTCCTCCACAGTACGACGCATGATGTCTCTATAATTGTCTTCTCCAGCACTTTCGAGAGGGGCTGCAGGTGTTTTTCTTCCCTTCTTCTCATAGAACCGCCGTACACATACCCGTTCCGGCCATACTGCTGGATCCATAAATACCCCTGGATCATCACAGACTGCTGTAACTTGAAAGGAACTGTACGTAGTCCATCCGGAGTCAATTTTCCTACATGTAACCTGAAGGTTCACTTTATCTTCCACAAATGTCTGCAGCTCCTCGGCCGTAAGATCAGGTCGACATCTCGAGACGAAAATGTTTGCGGTCTTCATTGGTACAGCCATCATACGATCTGTTTTGGCAGCCCCTATGATACCCCGCCGTTCTCTGCCAACCTTTGCCCCAGGATGACTCCCTCTCGTGGATGCACGAGTGGGACCAGACCCCCTTGAGGGTCCACCACTGCTACTGCAGTAGTTGCAGTTCTCGGAGGGGTCGCTCGCTTCCGTCCCCTCCTTACCACCATTGTCCAAGATGCCTCCTCATCATGACCCCTGACTGCATTCCCAGCATCCTGATTCACCAAGGCCCCTTGGGGGTATCCTGTATGAGATAGTATTGAGCTGGCGATGTAGCAGTGTCTGGATTCAGAGATCCAGGATGGGGCTGAGAGGCAGAGGGCTCTGCACTCATGGATCCAGGATGAGGCTGAGCGGCAGCCAAATAACAAATATTTGTTTCAACTAAATCATTACAATTTCAGTATTAGTTCACATGCATGTTATTTTAGTTTAAAGTAGATTTAGTTCATTTTTCAGTTTTTTGTTCACACAATATGTCCATTGCCACTGTAATAGAAAAGTAACAGACTATTATCTGTTACTTTGCCTTCTATTTCTATTACGCCAAAAAATTATGATCTATTACTATTACTTGAAAAATCCTGTAATAGTCTATTATTATTACTATTACCCCATGTCTGATATATATACAGTGTGTGTGTGTGTGTGTGTGTGTGTGTGTGTTTTGTAGTAGTAGCAGTAGTAGTAGTAGTAGTAGTAGTAGTAGTACGAAAGAGGTTAAACAACAGAATGCCAATATTTTTTTTTGTAATAATAATAGTGTTTACGATAAATAAGTTAATTGAAGGGGATTCACAGGAATCTTTTTTTTTTGGCATCATCGCAAAGTAGAAGTGAATGCTAAATAACTTCATCCTTCTGCGAGATGGAATTTAAAGGACTCAAAGTGTCTGTGATCTGGTTGAACGTTTACCTCAGTTTACTCGGACACGTCCATCTGTTTCAAAATGAAGTATTTTTCATTTTACACCAAAATAAAGTTGGGACACAAGTCATCGGCGAAACTTCTACTCATTCACAGGTCATTTGCGCAATCATATGTAACACAGGTAAGCAGAGTTGCTCGAGACTTTATGACAATAGTATGGTAGGAAAAAGCCGAATACAATTTTTTCATAACTCCATGGCATAAGTCCAAAGGTGCCCACTGCCCACTCCAACATGCAAGGCTACAAAATAGATAGATTTGCAACACTACAGACATTACATGAATGCAGAAATGACAAACGTGAATTTGAAATTCAAGTAGGTTATGAATGTTAGGAAAACCCTAAAACGTTTTACGGTTGTGTTAGTAACATAAATATTTTGGGGGACAATATTAGGCCATTGGTAGATTCAAACGGTAACCTAGCAACTAATTATGAGGAAATAGCTATAATTTTAAATAACTTTTTTCACATCGGTTTTTACAGTTGAGTATATGTTTTTATTCCATAATCCAGTAACATGCTCGATAACGTAAGTGAGCCTCCATTGCTTACTAACATAACTGTTTACACCGATGACATTGCTCACTACGTATATGAGTTAAGATGAATAAATAAACAAATCTTTACCCAAAAAATATAAGTTAGAAATTGAAATAGATCCTTTTATTCAAATCTATATTATAATAAGAGAGCTGTCCGTCTGTCCGTCACACTTTCAGAAATTGTGAGAAAAAATTGTCAGAAAAAAATTCAGAAATTGTATTACGGGCGGCAATGTGAAGCTCAAGATTTTCATGACTGTGTTCTTTTCTGTAGTTTAGCAATGGGGGAAGGGTGAGGGTGGGGGGAAGGATTGGGGTGGGGGGGAAGGATTGGGGTGGGGGAAGGGTGGGGGTGGGGGGAAGGGGGAGGGGTGGGGGTAATGGGGGAGGGGGTTAGCCCCCAAGTTGTATGAATGGGGGTGAGGAGGTTTTGGGAGATACCAGATTCAGAAATGTTGACACAATGTGAAGCTCAAAATTTTCACGGCTGGGTTCTTTTTTTGTAGTTTAGCCTGTCTAACCGTCAGCGAAGCGACGGGAACTGTACTAGTTTTTAATAATTATTGCAGAGGGTTGTTCCTTTGGGTTTTAAATTAGCTAATGTAACCCCAATCTTTTAAAAAAGGGGACAAACAAGCACAAAATTACAAGCTTGATAATCTAACTTTGCTTATTAGAAAGCTTTTAGTTATTCACACTAGTACAGTTCCCGTCGCTTCGCTGACGGTTAGACAGGCTAAACTACAAAAAAAGAACCCAGCCGTGAAAATTTTGAGCTTCACATTGTGTCAACATTTCTGAATCTGGTATCTCCCAAAACCTCCTCACCCCCATTCATACAACTTGGGGGCTAACCCCCTCCCCCATTACCCCCACCCCTCCCCATTACCCCACCCATCAACCATTACCCCCAGCCCCACACTTCCACAATCCCTCCCCCATTACCCCACCCATCCCCCATTACCTCCACCCCCACCTTTCCCCCATTGCTAAACTACAGAAAAGAATAGTCATGAAAATCTTGAGCTTCACATTGCCGCCCGTAATACAATTTCTGAATTTTTTTTTACAATTTCTGAATTTTTTTCTCACAATTTCTGAGTGTGACGGACAGACGGACAGACGGACAGACGGACAGCTCTCTTATTATAATATAGATTATTCGAGATTGTATAGTCGAACATCTTGAAAGCAAGAGAAATAAATCGTTTAACAAATTTGATAGAATTTTTCCATGACGTTACCCGTATTTTATTGTAATGGACCGGGAGATATAATACAGGATACTTAGATTTTCAAAAGGCGTTTCATGAAGTTCGGCATAAACGAGTGTTAGACAAATTTAAAGCTCACGGAATAAGGGATCCAGTTCTTAATCAGACTAATAATTTGGTTAAGTGGTAGAAAACAAAGAGCAGTAAAATAAACGGGGAAGATTCAGGGTGGACTAACGTAACTACAGGTGGTGTGCCGCAAGGGTCAGTTTTAGAACCAGTATTTTTCATATGTTAGCGATTTGGACGTCAGTTTATTGAGTAAAATTTCTAAATTTGTCGGCGATACTAAAATTGCTGGTAAAGCAATTAGTTTACTAAATAAAGAGAGTTTGCAGCACGATCTTAATTTAGTGGAGTGGTTTAGAAAGTGGCAAATGAAATTTAACGTCCATAAATGTTAAGTCATGCATATACTGTAGGTTACTACAACAGTGAATTCAATTACACTATGGGAAATAGTGTGTGAAAAGAAGCCTGGGAGGTAAAACATTTAAGATTTAAAGTTCTCAAAACAATGTTCAATCGCGAGCAGTAAGGTTAATAGAGTATCGTGTTTTTTTCTCATAATTTTGAACATGTACAGTTTTATTTGCTGCCCTATATGAATAAGGATATGGGGCCGTGCTCAGAATTGCATAATTATGAGAAATAATGACTTTAAAATAAATAAAGAGCAAGAGGATAGAGACGAAGGTTGCGAGGAACTTTTTCACCGAGACTATAACTTAACACTCTGGACTACTACTTAAGCATTTCACGTCAAAACTCTATCCTACCCTTGGGTCACTTCTTTCGCGAAACGCGTCAAGTTGGTCTGTGGCTCGTCACAGCTGACACACTACATGCGTCAAGACAACAATACTCACAGAAATTTTGCATTTAATCTTGTCCAGATCAACTTGATGCGTTTCGCGTAAGAAGTGAACCCAAGGGTAGGATAGAGTTTTGACGCGAAACGCGTAGATAGTAGTCTAAGAGTGTTAAAATGGTCGAGAAGGGGAATAGCCTTCCCGTAGGTGGTCGTAACGACTAACATTTTTGTAAATATATTTGAGAACAGATTAGACATATTTTAGCGTGATAAATTTATAATAAAAGAAAAGTAAAAACATAGGAAAGAATCACATACATGGTGACTCTGGATCAGTACTCCCTTATCTAAGTAATTCCAGTGCAAAAGACCGCAATACAAACAACTGATTTTTATAGTCAGTCTCAGCACGGTAGCCTTTGGCATTCATCTAAAAAATGAGACGGCGATGAAATAACTTTTTTACATAAATAAATAAACAAATCCTAACCAGAAAAATGCATGATGTAAATTAGATTAAGCAGTCTAGTGTTTCATGGTATCCTTTATTTTCCAATGTCCTCTAATGCGTTATTGGACACACGAAATATGTGTATGCATGGTGTGAATGAAATCTGAATGTATTATTTTCATTATACCTTTCCCTACAAGTCCTCTTTCACAATAATTTTCCGTCAGCAATGGCTGACGCAGGTCGGAGAACTTTGTCTGTTCTATACTTTGCTGCTCTTACTATTCGTGTGTGAAAGCTCTACACATTTATAAGTGTAAATATGGTATGAGGATTTTCAGCATTCGTTGTTGTTGTTTAGCCGATCAGCCCACCATGATCGAGCAAGCCGGCGGAACGCAGGTAACCGATCGCCCTCTCCGGAGTGGACCAGAGGTTCAGCGCACTAGTGATGTTGTGTTCGTTGTTGTGCTAGAGCAGTACAGTCTGTCATAACTCATAATGTGTTCAATTGTTTGTGGTGTGTCCTGGCACAAGTGGCAGGTGTCTGTGGAGTTGTCTAGTCTGTGTTTATATGTCCGTAAGTTGGGGTGATGTCCACATCGGAATCGTGCTAAGTTAACTCGATCCGATCTGCTCAGGCTGATCTCTGACCTGTTAATGGGTGGCGGCTTCGCACCTAGGACCGCATTCGGACCGAGTCGTGTCAGTGCTTTGTGGGTTAGGAGTGTGTGTGTGTGTGTGTGTGTGTGTGTGTTTTCTGTACTGTGTGATGTCTGTGGGGCGTGGTATGGAATGGAGTATTTGGTTATAATGTCTCTCTGGTGTTACCTTAATGGTGTGAGGTGTTAGTGCATGATTGTACATCTAGTGGCAAGGGTGTTGTGGGTTAGTTGTCGCTGCTGTCATGAATTGTGTTCCCCTCATGTCTAAATGTTCCCTAACTTTCAGTATTTTTGTTTCTGTGTGCAGGTGTTCTATTGGTGTTGTTTGAGTGCATCCTGTAATGATATGAAGTGCGTTGTTTTGTATTGTCTGTAAGGTGTTTAGGGGTGTGTTTGAGATAATGGGTGCCCAGCATGGGCTAGCATAGTCCATAACTGAGCGAATATATTGTTTGTATATGAGTGACGTTGTTTCCTGCTGGTGTCCAAAGTTTGTGCCTGTTAGTACCCTAAGTGTGTTAAGTCTTGAGTACATTTGTTTTTAATGTCCTGAATGTGGTTTGCAAAAGATAATGATGTGTTGTATGTGACCCCAAGTATTTTGGTCCTGTGAGTGTGTGGAATGTTGATGTTGTTTAGTGTAATCTGTGGAGTTACCTGGTGTTCTTTTGTGTTGCTTGTAAGCAAGGTGATGGTTGATTTTGTGTGCGCTACTTTGAGTCTATTGTGTGTGAGCCAGTCTTGTATACTGTTTATGTATGTTTGTAGGTTATTTGTAGCGGTGTCGATGTTGTTGTGGGTGGATGTTAGAGTGATGTCATCTGCATATGATGATAAGGTAAGCTTGATATCTATGGGTGTTGGAATGTCATGCATGTATAAGTTGAAGGTGTTGGTGAGAGAACAGAGCCTTGAGGGACCCCGTTCGGAAAAAGCTTGCTTTTGGATGACTTGCCATTAAATGTGACATGTGAGTATCTTCCTGAAAGATAGTTGCTCGGCCACTTTTTGGTGTTATTGTGCATGTTTGTGTTGAGTATTTTGTTTATGAGAGGGAAGCGTGGGATAGCATCAAATGCTTTACTAATGTCTATTGTTGCTAATAGTGTACGTTGAGCTGGTCGTCTGGAGTTGATGCCATCCATGATGTGCTGCGTGAGGTTAGTGAGTAATGTCGTGGTTGAGTGGTGAGGTCTGAATCCATGTTGAGTCGGCGATAGTGGTATGTGTGGGTTGGTGATTTGTAAGATTCATTATTTAAATATTAAGTATTTAAGTATTCGTTATTTTCATTTGCTCTCTCTCTCTCGAGGGTTGTAATTAAAGGGGCTAGCTCGGGTTGGGCCTCGCACTAGCGGGGTTCCTCAGGGTTCCGTTTTAGGGCCACTGTTGTTTATCATTTACATAAATGATATCGATGGTGGCATCGTCAGTCGGGTCGCCAAATTCGCTGATGACACCAAACTTGGGGTCAATGTTGGGACGCCCGAAGCGATCGAGCAACTGCGTGCGGACCTACGTAGGATAGGAGAGTGGTCCGAAAAATGGCAAATGCCATATAACTTTGGTAAATGCAAGATCATGCACATTGGTTACGTCAATCCCAAGTCGGACTACTCCATGTTGGGGAGTAATATCAAGGCCACTGATTTGGAAAAGGACTTGGATGTGCTAATTAGCAGCGACCTTAAGTTTCCTAAACAGTGCGTAGAGGTGGAAAAGAAATCCCAGAAGCTGTTGGCTTATATGAAGAAGCAATTTCGATTTCGAAACGAGGAGATTGTGCTCTCTCTGTACAATTCCTTGGTTCGGCCGCACCATGAGTATGCTGTGCAGTTCTGATAGCCCACCCTCAGGAAAGATACTGACAGGCTAGAGCGAGTCCAGACGAGGGCCACAAAGTTAATCCCTTCCGTTAGCCATATGGGCTACAATCGACGCTTAAGCGCCCTGAATTTGTTTTCGCTGGAAACTCGGAGGCTGCGCGGTCAACTCATCGAGGTTTTCAAGCTCTAACATGGGTTCAACGATATCGATTTTAGAAGCATGTTTAGTTTAAATGGTAACTCAACTCGCAACAAAGGTTGGAAGTTGGATTTGAAACGGTTTAGCACTAGTGTGTGTGGGAATTACTTTACCTATAAAATCTGTGACACATGGAACAGGCTACCTTCAGAAGTTGTGAACAGTTCCTCTGTGGATCAGTTCAAGAAAAGGTTAAACCGAATCTTACACACAATTTGAGGGTGTATGAATTTTTCTCTGGCATCCGTTGACAATGGTACCTCCTCGGTATGGGCCGCAAGGCCTTTTGAGGTACTTCTTTTCATTGTAAATATCTCTCTCTCTCTCTCTCTCTCTCTCTCTCTCTCTCTCTCTCTCTCTCTCTCTCTCTCTCTCTCTCTCTCTCTCCGTGCAATGCTTTTTAATGCTAGGTCGATCAGGAACAAGTTTGGCGAGCTACGGGCGCTCTTAGCATCAGAATACCAGGATATCGTTGCTATCACCGAGTCCTGGATTCATACTGATCGTAGGGACTACGTTCGGGAGTTCGAAATTCCCGGGTATAGAATGTTTCGCAAAGACTGCACCCGTGGGCAGGGGGGTGGGGTACTAATATACGTCAGAGACACGTTGAGTCCGGTTGACTGCCAGTTCCGGTCGGAACGGGAGCTGCTTGGCGTCGATCTGAACGTGGGAGGGACGAACTATAGGTTAATCTTGGTGTACAGACCTCCGCATCTCCTCCTCGAGGAGGATACAGCCCTGTACACCGAACTCAGTAGCCTGCTAGGGGATAGGGTGTGTGTAGTTTTAGGAGACTTCAACTGTCGCAGCATAAAGTGAGAAAACAGGACTGCCGATGCTGAATGGAGGAGGCTAGTTGACTTTGCTGATGAGAACTTCCTCACTCAGTGGGTCAACGAGCCTACACGAGGCGAAAGCGTTCTAGACTTAGTATTCACGACCGAAGACAACCTCGTCACTGGCCTCACCATTGACGAATCATTGGGCGGGAGTGATCACGGTCTTATTAGGTTCCGTGTGTGCGTCCCTCGGGTGAAGCGTAGTAACTCGAGAGGCAGTAAGCTCGATCTCCGGCGGGCGAACTTTGTTAGCCTCAGGGATAGCGTAGGAGAGATGGGGTTAGAGGTCGGCGGCGATGTTGAGGGAGTGTGGAGTGCATTCCGGGACGAGTTTATGGTGCTGCAGTCTGCTGCCATACCCTCAAAACCGGTCACCCCTGCTCAACGCAGCCTAAGTGGTTCAATCGTGACATCGCTTCGGCTATCCGAAATAGGAAAGTAGCGTATAGGAGGGCGAAGGCCAATCGTTCCCACGAGAACACTGAAGCGTATGTCCGCCTGTGTAGAGAAGTGAAGGCGAAGGTTAGGCTAGCGAAACGTAACGAAGAACTACGGGTGGCACGCCTCTGCAAGGGGAACCCTAAGGAGTTCTTCAGTTATGTTAATAGTAGAAAGCCCATTAGAAGCGGCGTTCTGCGGACCTCCGACGCGGACATCGCTAATGTTCTTAATGAGTACTTTGCGGGAGTGTTCACCAGGGAGGATACCCGCGTCATCCCCGAGCCAGGCGTGAGGCACGAAGGTGCTGGCCTGGATAGTGTTAGATGTACCGCGACAGTCGTTGCCGATAGAATAGACAAACTGAGCTCGTTTAAGGCTCCTGGGCCAGACCAGTTTCTCCCCAGAGTGTTGCGAGAAGTGCGCGACCAGGTGGCTCCCCACCTGGCTACAGTCTTCAACAAATCGGTGGAGATGGGCCAGGTGCCTGGTGACTGGAGGGAAGCCAACGTGACCCCTATCTTTAAGAAAGGGGATCACGAAAGTCCAGGGAACTATCGTCCCATTAGTCTCACTTCAGTTGTAGGTAAATTATTAGAAGGGATAATAGCTGATAGGATCGTTGACCATTTGGATTCCTACAAGCTGCTTGGGGACTCCCAACATGGGTTTAGACGGCATAGGTCGTGTCTCACCAACCTGCTCGAGTTTTTCCACGTCATGTTGAGTGAGTACGATAAGAGTAGGGCGATTGATATACTTTATCTCGACTTTCAGAAAGCCTTTGATAAGGTACCTCACCGCCGGCTAATGGCGAAAGTGCGCGCGCTGGGTATCAGTAGGGAAATAGGTAGGTGGATTGAAAACAGGCTGAGGAATAGGCGGCAGAGGGTGGTAATTAAAGGGGCTAGTTCGGGTTGGGCCTCGGTCACTAGTGGGGTTCCTCAGGGTTCCGTTTTGGGGCCACTGTTGTTTATCATTTACATAAATGATATCGACGGTGGCATCGTCAGTCGGATCGCCGAATTCGCTGATGACACCAAGCTTGGGGCCAATGTTGGGACGCCCGAAGCGATCGAGGAACTGCGTGCGGACCTAGGTAGGATAGGAGAGTGGTCCGAAAAATGGCAAATGCCGTTTAACTTGGGTAAATGCAAAGTGATGCACATTGGCTACGCCAATCCCAAGTCGGACTACTCGATGTTGGGTAGTAATATCGAGGTGACTGATTTAGAAAAGGACTTGGGTGTGCTAATTAGCAGCGATCTTAAGTTTACGAAACAGTGTGTAGAGGTGAAAAAGAAAGCCCAGAAACTATTGGGTTATATCAGGAAGCAATTTCAGTTTCGGAACAAGGAGATTGTGCTCTCACTGTACAATTCCCTTGTTCGGCCGCACATGGAGTATGCTGTGCAGTTCTGGTCGCCCACCCTCAGGAAAGATATTGAGAGGCTGGAGCGAGTGCAGGCGAGGGCCACAAAGTTAATCCCTTCCGTTAGGCATATGGGCTACAATCGACGGTTACGCGCCCTGAACTTGTTTTCGCTTGAAACTCGGAGGCTGCGCGGTCAACTGATCGAGGTTTTCAAGCTCTTACGCGGGCTCAACGATGTCGATTTTAGAAGTATGTTTAGTTTAAATGATAACCCAACTCGCAACAATGGTTGGAAGTTGGATTTGAAACGGTTTAGGACTAGTGTTTGTGGGAATTACTTTACGTATAAGATCTGTGACACATGGAACAGGTTACCTTCGGAAGTTGTGAACAGTTCCTCTGTGGATCAGTTCAAGAAAAGGTTAGACCAAATCTTGCACACTATTTGAGTGTGTACAAAATTTTGCCTGGCACCCGTTGCCATTGGTACCTCCTCGGTATGGGCCGCAAGGCCTTTTGAGGTACTTCTTTTCCTTGTAACTCTCTCTCTCTCTCTCTCTCTCTCTCTCTCTCTCTCTCTCTCTCTCTCTCTCTCTCTCTCTCTCTCTCTCTCTCTCTCTCTCTCTCTCTCTCTCTCTCTCTCTCTCTCTGACAAATCCAGAATGAACCTTAGTATCTTTCTTAGCCTGTTAACTCAGTACCTTTCTTTTTGTCTGACAAAGACACCTAGTTATAGAAAATCATTGATGCGTGCTTTATTTTCTTATTCAGCTTTGAAGGATGATCACATGATAAAAATCCATTCTGACTTTCGTTTTAGCAAAGTTTTTCAATATACGAGGGCCACTCAATATATTTTGCCCCACCTTTTTTTTTCTTTCCAAGTTTCCTTGAAAGTTCCAGAAATTTTGTACACAAGTAGTTACATACCTTTTTTACAAGTTTTTATTTTTCCACAGTCTCCATCCTTTTCTACGGCTTTCCTCCACCTCGAAACAAGGGCCTTTATTCCTTGCTGATAAAAGTCCGCTGGGTTCGGCTGAAGCCACCTCTTAACCTCTTCAACAACCTCATCGTCACTCTGAAACTTTCTTCCACGAATAGCATCCTTCATTGGCCCAAACAAATCGAAGTCTGAAGGTGCCAGATCCGGGCTGTATGGAGGGTGGGGTAACACAGTCAAGCGCATTTTTGTGATGGCCTCTTTTGTTTGCACTGTTGTGTGGTGTTGCGTTATCGTGCAAAAGAAGGAAGTCTTCCAGTTTTATCTCCGGTCGAACTCGCTTTATATGTCTCTGGAGTCTCTGTAGGGTAGAAATATATGGCTCCGAGTTGATTGTTTGTTCTTTCTTCATGATGTCCACCAGAATCACCCCTTTCATGTCCCAGAAGATGGTGGCCATAACCTTTTCTGCAGAGGGAGCCATTTTGAACTTTTTCTTACATTGGGAGTCTGCCTGATGCCACTCCATGGATTGGCGTTTTGTTTCAGGGTCAAAGTGATGTACCCAAGTCTCATCCCCAGTCACATTTCGTGAAAGGAAATCATCCTCTTCTGTCTCGTATCGAACCAACGACTCGAAAGCAATTCCTTTTCTTTGGGCTTTGTGATCTTCAGTCAGTTCGCGAGGAACAAACCGTGAACACACTTTTGAGTATTCCAGTTGCTGAATTATCGTATTCACACTTCCTTCACTAATTCCTAGCACCAGTGATAGCTCCTTGTATGTGACGCGCCGATTTGATCGAATGATGTTGTTAGCACGTTGCACAGTGTGAGATGTCACAGCCGATGCCGCGCAACCGCTGCGTGGGTCATCATCGAGGCTGGCTCTCCCTCTCTCCGATGTTCTCACACGTTTAGACCAGCGTCCAACTGTGCTTCGATCAACAGCAGCATCTCCGTAAACGTTTTGTAAACGTTTGTGAATATTTCCAACCGTTTCCTTCTCTGCGGTTAAAAACTCGATAACAGCTCTCTGTTTATGACGCACATCACTGTCAGACGCAATGTTCGAAACTGCGTTAACCACCGGTTTTATACAAGGGCGTTTAAAAGCGGTTTTATACAAGGAGGGGAGGTTCAAACTGGAAAAATCCGGTTATGTGAAGCGCTGAAAGCTCAAACTTACGGCCCAAAAGACATTTCAGGCCCATGGCCTATTATTTAGCCAAGAAAAAAGGGTGGGGCAAAATATATTGAGTGGCTCTAGTATTATTACTCGATAAACTTTAAATAAAAAAACTTAAAAAACGCATGGTGTAGATTAAATTGTGTAGCGCAATGTTTCACACTATCCTTTTTTTTTTATCTTCTACTTATTACTACCTAAAATTTTCATGGCTGTCTAGGTACACAAGGTAATGCGTATGCATGTGAAAATTATTGTTTCCGAGTGGTAATTCGCGTGGTGAGAGAGTTGCACTTGGAATTTTATATAACTGCTCACGTCCTTATTTACCCTGCTTTACCCAGAGTGGATCCTCGAATCTTTGGTAGCCCATAACTTCTGTAATATATTTGTCAAGGATACGGAGACGCTGAATTCAAGATCATTTCATCGCGTGTGTCGTTAGCTTGCTTGCAAACACTCCTGGTTGTAAACATTTTTTTTTTCTATTGTGCACAAAACATTAGTACATTTTCACCAACGATACGTATCCCCTTTCAGATAATTAAAGTTATCATTATTTGTATTGTAATAAATGTCAGAATCTTCTCTTCATATATTATTTTTCGAGCGATTTAAAAAATAAAAAACCTTTCAAACCCTTTTTTATTTAAGATGAGACTTGTGTCGGTTTTAATTGGAGAGAAAATGAAAACTTAAACTGCGTAAAACTGAGATCCCTCCACGAAACAACTTCGGAAGAAAACGCTCGAGTGTATATCAAATGCAAGTACATATGCTTTTATATTAACTTGAACCGACATCTTTTCAATGCGTTATCGCCGATATCTTCAAACCAAAATAAGAAATGATAATTATTGAAGTTCTTTGTTTTATCTTAGTGCCCCGGTACACAATTATTGAGACTCGATACCCAACAAGTAATTATGGAATTAGTTATGGCGTTCCTCCAATGATTCTTGACTGCTCTCCAGGAGGAACTGTTGGTATAACAGGAATTCTGGTTGGTGTTGCTTCTAAAGCTCAACTGGACGACCTGGATTACATGATCTGCGCACATTTCCCTCAACTCGCAATGGATTTGAGCAATGGAGGTAAGTTTATTATTATAATTAATTAATTAATAATAATAGTAACAATAATAATAGTAATAAATATATTGACACCGTTTGCTTTTGGAAGCATTTTATTCCTTTTCGTAAGCGATAAATGTAAAATATAATCGACCATTTAACAGGTGTCCCAAATTCTCCAAAATTCCTTTACTCATATTCGTTAAAGTTGATTATATTTTTGATAAAGGAAAATGTTTTCGATAACGCTAATCTTAATTCCACAATTTTACAAACAAATTCGCCAGAGATTAAAAATTAGGCATTTCAAAAATCCGTTCGAGAGGGAACATTTACATTTACACAGTGGTGGGCACGCGCAACGATTTTTGTAGCGCCGCAGCCGCAACCGCAACTCTGCTGAAATAGTTGCGCCGCACGCGCAAGCGCAACCCTTTTCAAAAAGTTGCGCCGCAAGTGCAAGCGCAACCAAAAATGTTGCGCCGCAACTGCCCACCTTTGCATTTAACGTATATCTGCAGTGGTGGGCACGCGCAACGATTTTTGTAGCGCCGCAACCGCAACTCTGCTGAAATAGTTGCGCCGCACGCGCAAGCGCAACCCTTTTCAAAAAGTTGCGCCGCAAGCGCAAGCGCAACCAAAAATGTTGCGCCGCAACTGCCCACCTTTGCATTTACAACAGTGATGCCTCCGTACAGGAGAACAGCAAGTATATTTAACATTTGTAAATAGTTTTTGAAGACATCTTCGTATATAATTTGGCAACCCAACAAAATTTGCTGCCTTCAATTTCATAAATATATACTGCGTTAAATGTACAGTGACTTTAATGTAGACTTCAATAAGTCCAAAACTACAACAACCATCACATGAACTACCTTGTTAAGAAACAAAATACTATTGTGATGTCATCGTTAAAAAATTCGGTTTGTCTCGGTAATTGCTACGAATTTTTTCGATTTCATGGTGTACAATAAATATGTGTGTGTGTGTGTGTGTATATATATATATTTTTAGTTTAGTTTTTTCCCCGAAGTAGCGCCAATAGTAACCCTCTTTTTTACCAATTAGGTCGGATTTGGTAAACAAGTTAGATTTTCTTGTACAACCTACTTTTTGAGGTTAGGTTATGCTGGTTGAGTTAGATTAGATTAACTCAGATTAGCTTTACCTAACCTAAAACAAATCAGTGGGTGTGTAAAGGCTAAAGTAGCATAAAGAACGACTTACTTGATTTCGATTTTTTTAATTAAAATCGTAAAGTGGGTGAAATTCAAAAAAATAATCATTATAACCTATATGGTAAAAAAGCGCTTTCTCTAAATTTCTCATAGAACCCCCCTCCCCCGCCCTCTACCTTCACACAAGCGAAAGTGATTGAAAATAAAGAATATGTAACCTGTTCGACTGACGGTAAAAAATGGGCACGGACAAAAATTTGCACAAATGTTCGACCAACTTGGGCATTTATGACTATACTGTGTGCATTAGGGTTATGACTTTTTAATTTTTTGTCATAAATATTGTTTCCTGTATCATCAATCGATGAACATTTGCTTGAAAACAATAAAAAAGGGCCTAATTCTTCAGAATTAAAAGAAAATGTCACCCCGAAAGCAAATATAGTATATTAGTTACAGGTTTATTTTAAGCAATAAGTAAAACAATTAAAACAATAATAGAGTAAATGTATAATATTGTATTTGTATAATTAATATGTATTGTATAGGTATAATGTTGTATAATATAATATATGTTTATGTATAATAATTGTGAAATAAACATGCAAATTTCTATTTATTTTATTAATTTTTTATTTTTTATTTTGGGGTGAAGTTTTTTCAAAATATATCGAAAAAACTGTTATTTTCATTGTCAGGGGGCAAACGTTCATCGATTTATGATACAGGAACATGAGGTTATAAAAATGTCATAACCCTAGTGTGCATACCTCGTTGACCTCGTTGCTGTTCCATGCGTTGGTCTCTTCACACGAAAGTCAAGCTGGTGGCCCCGCCTCTAGGTCTGGCTTGGTGGAGGAGCGAGTTGCTTTCTTGCGCTCTCCACCGTACATAGCCATGTACACCCGGCTCATCGTCATCTGATACCTTCCTGAGCCAGGCATCTAGTCTTCTCTTGAACACTTCAACTTTGACCCCTGTAACGTTTCTGAGGTCCTTTGGAAGCTGGTTAAAAAGTCTTGGCCCTCTGACAACCAAGCTATTTTCCTTCAGTGTTGAAGAGGCCCCTTGTGGGGCCTTTAATTTGGGAATACTACACAGTCTGCCTTTCCTATTTTCCAGTGTTGTTTGAATGGTAATTGGGTTTAGTTTGAGGTTTGGTACCAGTTTTTCGATCATTTTCCATATGTACTGTAGATTATGGTGTACCTATTCTTCTTTCCAGGGAGTACAGATTTTGTTTACGTAGTCTTTCCCAGTAGTTGAGCTCTTTGCAGCCATCAATCTTTGCTGCGAAATGTCTCCGAGTTTCTTCTAGTCTATTACTTTCTTCCTTTTTATATGGGGACGTCAAGAATGAGCAGTATTCAAGTTTTGGTATAATCAGTGTTTTTAGCAGGGGAATCATTACCGTCCTGTCCCTTCTTTTGAACGTTCTTAGTACCTGTCCCGTGACTCTTTTTGCTTTATTTATCGCTATCTGATTTTGTGTTTCGAATTTCGCATCATCGGTCATTATTACCCCCAGATCGATCTCTTCGTGCTTCTCTGAATTTCCGTCTATCTGGAGCATAATATGCAGTCTGTTTAAGTTCCTCATTTCTACCATATCTCAAGAGCTGAAATTTCTCGGTGTTAAACGTTATATTGTTGTCTTCTGACCATTTGTATATGTTGTTCGTGTCCCTCTGCAAGGCCTCCACTTCATTTACATCGCTGATTTTTCTGTTGATCTTTGTATCGTCTGCAAAGGATGTTACTATACTGTTGCTGTTTACTCCGCTGTCTATGTCTGTTAGCATGATAATGAACAGGAGTGGGGCCAGTACTGCCCCTTGTGGTACTGAGCTGCGTACTTCCGATTCTGATGATGATATACCTTGAATTTTGACAACCTGTAGACGTTCTCTGAGGAAGTTGCAGATCCATTTTCCCACTTTGCTTGTTATTCCCATATATTTCATTTTATGTGCTATTCTCCTGTGGTCACATTTGTCGAAAGCTTTAGCAAAATCCGTGTATATGACATCGTAGTTGTCATTGCCTTCCAGTGCATCTAGGATATTGTTGTAGTGTTCTATTAGTTGTGATAGGCATGATCTACCTGATCGGAATCCGTGCTAATTTTCGTTGAATCTTTCTGTCTCCAAGAAACCATAAATTTTCTCTCTAACTATTCTTTCAAATACTTTGGTGAGGTGGGACGTCAATGACACTGGTCTATAGTTCTTTGCTTCAGATCTGTCCCCTTCTTTATATATAGGGACAATGTTCACTCTTTTCAAGATGATCGGTATTTCTCCAGTGTCTAGGGATCTTCTCCATATCCAGTATAAGGGTGTAGCTATTTCAGTTTTACAGTTTTTAATCAATAATGCGTTCCAATTGCCCGGACCTGCAGCTGAATCTGGTTTCATTTGTCCTATAGCTCTCGCTACATCTTCTGGGGGTAAAATCAAAGTCTGTTATGCACTCTCCTTGCAATTTCTCTTCAAAGAATGCATCCATGTCAGGTATCGCCTTGTCACTTTTTGGGGTACTGAAAACTGATTCATACTGGGCTCTCAATGTTTCAGATATTTCTTTTGGATCGTCGGTTAGTTCATTATTTCTCTTCCTTAAGGGCCCAATAGCGGCGCGCGTTTTTGTTTTCCTTTTCGCATAGCTATGGAAGTATTTTGGATTTTCCTTTATTGCTTCTGCCGCCTTTTCCTCTTCCCTCTCTGTATGGTCCTTAATCGGGGCTTGTATTTCGCTATCGATACCCTCCAGTTTTTCTTGCATTACTTTCCTGGTATTATCTCCGCAGTTGGCTAACTTCCCCTTCACTTCCTGACGAGGTGTACTTCTGAATACACGAAAGGCCTTGGAATCATTTTTCTTTTTTCTTGCAGGTTTGCATCATATACATATATATATCCTGGTTCAGGACGGTACCAGATGAGCCGGGTGTACCTGGCTATGCGCGGTGGAGGGTGCAAGAGAGCAACTCGCTCCTCCAACAAGCCAGGCCTAGAGGCGGGGCCACCAGCTTGACCCTCGTGTAAAGAGAGACCAACGAATGGAACTGCAACGAGGTTAACGAAGTATATATATATAAAATACATGGATCCTGGAAGTTGAGCATTCGAGGCTGACCGATTGCAGATTTATTTAAATTGGTGGGAAAAATTATATGTTGTAGAGGCAGGGCCATGAGCCTGACGTCCGGACAATGAGGAACTGACGCAAGACCCTCCTTACCAGGTTTGCGCATTATTGAATGTGACCCGTGCTGAGTGGGCTACGTCATGGCGGGTGTCGTAACATCGCAACCGGTCGATTAGCGAAGTTAAGCGACACTGGGTCTCGGTAGTAGTTGGATGGGAGACCGTCCTCCGCGTCCAGATTATGTAGCGACCCGTGGTTCTGATCCCGCGTAAAGCTTTAGGTCCCCCTCCGTCGTATGACCTTAGATGTTACAGAGGAGGTTAAACCCCATTACATTACATACCCGTGTTAAATACCAAAATTGACACTTCCAATATTAGTTAATTTTTCTTTTCTCATCTGATAAAATTTGATGCTTTAAATTTTACTCTGTGTTAAACAGGTTATTCCAATGTGGAAAACAACACCACAATGATCGGCTACCCTATAGTAACTGCTCTTTATGGAAACAATCAGGAGTTTAAAAGGCCTCCAACTTTCCGCTACAAATATCGAGCCACTGTGACTTTCAACCCTACGGTAAGGAAAAATCATTGTACACTTATTATATAACTAACATGAACGGGAAATGCGGACGGAATTGCCAGATCATGCGCGTAGATCACTTCCCGATTTCACCCCTCAAGATTGTAATGTTGCATATATATATATATACACAATAGAAAAAGTTAACGAGTATCTTTAAGCTTTCAGCTCCTGGTTTGAGATAAAGTGGGATGTGGCTATGGGAAGAAAACCGATCGCGTAACTCCTTTTATAAAAACATTAGGCTTGCTAGATATAAACTTGAAACTGCAACTTCACAGATACACATTTGCATACAAAGTTACGCGCAACTACCTTCTTCAATCGGTGTTAGTTTCCTCGAAACCACCAACGTCATCCTGATACGGTCTCAGAAATGATGACGACTCGCAAACAAGTATACGAGACGACCTCGTGCTGGTAGAATGGCAGTCATGAGTCGCTCCCTCACGATGGAATAATCTTCCTCCTCTAATCAAACAAACATCATTCCACTCTACAGTAGTTTCAAATCTTGATTAAACAAACATTACACAAACATTTTAATTCTAAAATCGCAGAAGTGCAATCTCCAGTACTCAGTTGCATAATCTTTAAAGCATATATATATATTATATATATATATTTATTATATATATATATATATATATATATATTATATATATATATATATATATATATATATATACAGGGTGTTTCATAACATGTGGTACGCACTTTCAGGATGGATTCAGGACCTGAAAACAATTTAAAAAGTTTATATAAACATATGCCCGAAATCGCTTTGTTCCGTTACAGCCCGTTATGTGTTCCAGCAAGTATCCGCCTTACCTTTAAAGGAAGTGCTCAAAATGACCGCCTTGCGCTTGAATACACGCCTGAACACACCTCGTCAGAGACTGCCTGACACGTTCAAACATTCCAGGTATTGCTCGGATTTTCTGGCATCCTTGTTCTACACGTTCGCGAAGCATTTCAACGTTGTCAATAGGTGTCACGTAAACGATGGACTTCGAAGACCCCACAGCTAAAAATCGAGTAGATTCAGGTCCGGGGAGCAAGCAGGCCACGCAATGGGTCCTCCACGGCCTATCCATTTATCAGAGAAATGGTCATCCAAATAGTCTCTGGCTACTCGACTAAAATGATGCGAAGCGCCGTCATGCATAACCCACATACGACGCCTGACACGAAGAGGAACTTCATCTAGTAAATCGCTTAAATCATTCCTTAAAAAATTGGAATAGGATTCTCCTGTTAATCTTCCAGGCAAAACAAACGGACCGATTAAGTTGTCGCAATGAAGTCCTGCCCATACATTGATACTAAATTGTTGTTGGTGCCTTGACTGGATGATGGTATGCGGATTCTCTTCGGCCCAGTGATGAGTGTTGCGAAAATTGATCACGCCATTTCTTGTAAAGGCAGCCTCATCAGAAAACAACACGGAGGATAGAAAAAGAGGATCTTGAGCACACTGTTGAAGGAACCAAGTACAAAAAGTCTCTCGTGGTGGGAAATCAGCTTCAGTAAGGCCTTGTACTCTTTAAATGTGATATGGGTAAAGCTGTTGTTGCCGTAAAATTCTCCATACAGTTGTGTATCTTACACCCTCTGCTGCTGCTATCCTTCGGGTGCTGACACCAGGATGTTCCTCCACGCGATTCAGGACCCGCTCCTCCAACTCAACAGTTCTGGCGCTGACTAGTCTACCACCATCTGAAACTCGCTTGTTGAATGATCCTGTATCACCAAGACGCTCGTTTATTCTCTGAAAGGCAATAATTACGTAGAAGATAACACTCAACGTTCCGCCAAACTAACGCGAGGAACAAGCCACGCTCATTGCAAGAACAGCGGTCACAGAAATCGGACGCAAAAAGTCCTTGTCCACCTTTGCCATCTTAAGTAATGTACGAGGAATCAAAAATTCAAAAACGAAAGTAAAGAGGAAGGGGGGAAGGGGGAGCAATATTACAATATTGCAAATGGAGTAGGGCTACGTCGTGGCCAGTGTCGTAACACCGCTTCCCGTCGATCAGCGAAATTAAGAGAGCGACATTGAGGCCGGAGACTCAGAGTAGTTGGATGGTGGACCGTCCTCCGCGTCCAGATGATATAGAGACCCGTGGTTCGGATCCCACGTAAAGTTGTAGGCCCCCTCCGTCATATATCCTTTACAGATGTTGCGAAGGAAGCTAACTAACCCCATCATTACATTTGTAAGCGGGGGTGGGAAGGAAGTAGAGGAGTCATCATCCGACGACACAAGCTTTCAACTGCAGTTACAACAAAAAAATACTTCCGTCTTCATTTTTCGATCCACTCTACTCTACAGCAGATTTTGTAATTTTAGCTTTACCAGAAACTTTACAAGTAGGCCTTTTTGATGTATCTGCGCCTCAACCATTTATTAAGGAAACTGAATAGTTCGAGACAAAGTGGTAATGCAAGTAGTGTCACAACTCTTTTATCAATCACCTCAATTGATTTCTAACTTTTTAGATAAATAAAGGTCACTGCTGTTCCTTACAAAAGTTTCCTTCTGAACTTAGTATGCCCCACGATTAACATTTATCTTACAGTACAATGCATTAAGAAATGTAAGACGAATTTCAAAACATAACCATAAAGCAAAAACTTAAGTTATGAAAAAATAACCAATGTAGCTATAACATATTCACTGTGCATGATTTAATTAACTACACCCACCCTCTTCATTCGAGTAGAACGAGAAACTGCGAGAGTTTAGTATATATTATATGTCCCTATTTTGATATTCATTTTCAAAACTCTTTTTCCATATTCAAAAACTGATAGCTCCATCTTTTCTTCATTCACTCGTTATAATAACTTAAAATCACATTCTTTACAGATGTCGGACAACTGCGTTGAAATTGCAACCAACGACAATGACTTCTATTATGGCATTCCTGTAAGTATAAGGCATACAAGACCAAGTTTAAAATTTATCAATATCATTGAATTATTATTATTATTATTAAATAGGGTTGCTGAAAAACAGAAAACCAAAACAAATCAAAGCGAACTCATGATTTCAAGTTCAACTGCGCGTTTTCATTTGTCGAAAAAATGCATTAGGCTTATGCACTTGAAATTCCTGAACAACATTGTTCTTAAACACAGGCAAAACTGTTCCATCATAAAATTCCTTCCAAAACCAATGAACAATAAAAATAAAATTCTTGAATCATCGTTCACAAAAGTTTTTGGCAACTCGAATTATACTGAACCACAGTGATTAATTCTTCTCGTGCCTTTTCATATAGGGAAACTGTACTTGTTAAAGAAATTTGTTTTCTACAACTGTCTGTGAAAATATTCAAAAGCAAAGAAACTTAGTTTAGAAAATGTTTCTGCACATATTTAGAAATATTTATAGTGGTCTGTTGACGGTAAGCTCACTATAATAACGTAATTGAGTAAAAAATGAAATGTTTACGGGGTCACCAATTTGGCCTTTTGACCAACTAAACAATATTCAATAAAGGAGACAGAAACGACTTCGTAGTTTTCGTTTAATTGGAGATAAATTAATTCTTTGTTTACAGTGATTAACAATTATTTTATTTGAAATTGTGCAATATTACAATGAATGATTATTGACAATAAGGAATAATTTTTATATCGAATAAGAGTTAAATGATACAATGGTGTTAAAGGCAATAATTGAGGTAAAGAAAATACGGTATTGATGCACGACAATGAAATAAGCCTAATTGCGGTCGTAAATGCGTGGATTAGATTGAACGGTAGTGAAGACACTTTTTGAAGCCTAACGCGGTTTGGCAATGTTGAAGTTATGGTCGTTGGAATACGAATAGTCTATCACGACGGAGTAAGACGCTGCAGGCCACGCGAGCTGGTGGCCTATGTAAGGTTTACAGACCTGAGATTTTGATGAAGATAAGCTATGAAAACGGGATGACTCCAAATTGGTTGAACGGCGAGACTCGGGGCCGTTGAGTTTTGTAGGCGTGGTGGTTTTCGGGGGATAAAAAGTCGTAGGCCTCAACGGAGATGACCTTCGTGTTGGGTGAAGCTGAGTTTCGTGGTCGGCGGTCCACCCGAGATCGAGGGGAGTTACGTGACGAAGGTCGGAGAACGGGATGTAAAAGTGGAGAGTGAAGAGTGAGCAATGAGGGCGACTTGAAATTGACTCGTGCTTTTATTGGCTCTGGTCGTGTGGTTGTTTGGCGCGAAACTTAGCGGGAGACAAAGTAATATCTGCATTTCTCCGTTGGCTTGTTCCTGCCCACGTGTGTGGGTTTTACTACCTTATTTAAATATTCAAGCCATGAGAAAGGGGCGAGGAAATGGAATTTCCGTTATGCTTCTTTATATCTATTTTTCACTATTTCAATTCCAAAATTAAGGATAATGTCGTTTCAGGCGCTGTTTGTTGAACCAGTACCACTATGTTAACGTTTCTAGGTTATAGATATCATTTCGGTCCACAGATGGTAATCAAGAATTAAATACAGCAATTTCAGATTTCTACACAGTAACTAATAATGAGGTTTTAATAGATACAAATTCAATAAATTTAATAACTTTTAACCTTATTATTCTTTAAATGCAGTTTTTTCTAATATTAATATGCTTAACCAGAGAGTATATTAAAGCCATATATAATTTAAAGCTTTTATCTTGTTTTAGAGAGAGAGAGAGAGAGAGAGAGAGAGAGAGAGAGAGAGATTCTGGATATCTACAAAAAATTTTACCGAAATCAGAATTTTTTTCTGGATCTACATAAATTTTACAAGTATACACAATACACAAGGTTACCCTTTTTTGGTACCATGTTAACAAATTTGGTATCTTTGACAACTTCAAATATATTTCCCCAACCTAGGGGTACAGAGCACTCCTACCAGGTCGTCCCTCGGGTGGCGAATGAGGGAACCCTAGAACCTTCGTTCTAGGGCTGCTCCGAATATAGAAAATAAGGAGCCGCGGACCAAACAAGAAGCAGAAGGATGGCAAACCGGCTGCTTTATTTGCGAAGAAACCGTATGATGATGGCGCATACCGCGTACAGGCGAACCGACGGACCCTCCCTTCCTGGTCCACAGGAAGGAGGTGATAAACGAGAACCTGGAGTGAAGACGCCATCTGGGGGACCCGACCCGGCTTCTAAGCCGGATGGGACATGTCATATATACAAGGTGAGTCAAAAGTAGCGCCCGATTTCTGTTTTTTCGGCTGCAATTGTGCATCGATCACGAGGGAGGGAACTTTGAAAATTGCAAGTAAAACAGCTTGGTACAGTTCCGGAATAATTTTCCCCCGAATAAATGGTTAGATAAACATGTCATTCATTTATTTCTACCTTCTTGTACACTGTAATACAAATGGCAAACAAACAATCAACTGACAGAAATCGGGCGCTACTTTTGACTCACCCTGTATATATACTGTATATATATATATATATATACCAGATTAATTTTAATAAATCTCCAGAAATTTAAACTTATCTCTACAGATATCTTATGTTGGTCTTCTGGCAACTATGCCAACTCGTCTTGCATCTCACCAACCACTTTCCCCAACCACCACCCTTTGGAAAGTAGTGTGCTTATGACATTGTTATGTATTGTAGCATGAACAATTAATTATACAAATACACAACAGACATTGCCAGTTACATTGAAGATCAAATGAAGGCTGCACAAGTTTCAGTATTTGAACTGAATGAGGGGCAAATTGTGCTTCAAAATTAGCAATTTAGTAAATAGTACACATCCGCACCCAGCAGGTGCGGATGAGGATGCAGATGTTGAATTTTATGCGGATGTAACATCACTAGAATATATATATATATATACTGTTAGCTCGCATACATATATCATACACCTTTGGTTAATTGAATGAATTCTCCAAGAGGGTATGATATGGTACTTCTGGATCGGAAGGACCGCCTCAATGTCTTGCCCCTCCAACGTTACCACAGAGTACGCCGTGTTGAATTTTATGCGGATGCGGATGTGACATCACTAGAATATATATATATATATATAAATATATATATATATATATGAATAGAAACGACATAAGTCCAACCGGCAATTGGAAGGCCCTGGGTTCGATTCCCGGGGGGTTCGCCTCATTTTTCATTTATTCGTTATCTCTCCTCCTCGTGTGCAGAAACGTTCCTTAATACTTATGTCGTTTCTATTCATTTATATACTGCGTGGTCATTGCAGTTATATATATATATATATATATATATATATATATATATATATATATATATATATATATACTGTTAGCTCGCATACATATATCATACACCCTTGGTTAATTGAATGAATTCTCCAAGAGGGTATGATATGGTACTCCTGGATCGGAAGGACCGCCTCAATGTCTTGCCCCTCGAACGTTACCACAGAGTACGCCGAATGATTCTTCGTTTAAGAATTCGTTTAGGTTTTGCGGTCAAAGAAAGGCGTCGGCTGTTATTCTTTTAATCAATAGATGCAACTGGATTATAGTTTAAACAATATCAAATATTTATCGCTTACGTTCTTAGTGCTATAGAGTTAAATAAAAATTGTTTATGAAATCAAATAAAATAGCTTAATCTCTAGTCCTTGAAATATTGAATGTATGAGTCAATTGTTAAGTTTACTGCTTTCATACAATCAAACTCCAATTGAAAACTCGTCAATCTTCAATTCAAAACCCGAAGTTCCTATACACGACTTCAAAACCGATACAAATTCCCGTTAACGGACTGAAAACCCGCCATTTCAGCCCGGAGACCCGTCTCCTCGGAATCTGCCGTAAGGGCGCTGAGCCCCTCCTTATATACTGAAAGGAACGGAACTTGCCTACGCCACCACGCTAGCGGTTAACGTCACCTGTCAACTTTGGACGCGAGTGTCTGACAATCCATTGTGTCACCCAGGTTCGGGGTTCGGGGGGAAATTAGTCATACACTAGCGTGTGACTTATTGAATGAAATTATATAAAAATAATTGTGTCACCAGTGCGAGGCTTTACTTCGATGATAAATCAAATTATAATATGTACAACACATATATGACTAAACCATCTGAGAATGGGCATACTTTATTGTTTATCCAGTCCAGGCGCCGATATGTGATATTAAATTAGTCAATTTTTTCTTTCTGCACAATCCAGAAATACAAGAGAATTATTATAACGCTTCCCAACCATTTATTATAATTAGAAATTTATAATTTTAATTTCTGCATTTTCAGTGGCTGATTATTAAAATTACTCTTTTTTTTCATTATAAATTAAAGGGATTTTTAAGATTTAACTAATGATTTTTTTCATTCTACAGCTGGACCAAACTTCACTGAAAAACTGGAGAATCTGCCCTGTTGAGATGCACATTTTCTCAATCTACAGAAATCCTGCCAAATTTGAGGACCTCAGACTTTACTGTTGCAGTTTAAAATACAGTTACGGAATGTAATCTACGGCATGTCGTCGGTCGAGTAAGCAAATATAACAAGTCGCTAAACTGAGAAAAACACTATTGGGTAAAAAAAACACAGCGTAGTGAGAAAAACACTATAGGGTGCCTCCCTACCAGTTTTGTGTAGATTTGATAAATGTTATTTTCAAACTTTTCCATCTATACCAGGCATTTACTATACAACTATCTAAAAATAATGAAGTGAACAAAACTAAAAACAAAGTATAACTGGAACCATGAATTTGTTTACTTATTTTCACTTATATTCAGATGGACACGAAACAATGGTGAAGTTAATATTATTATTGTATGTAATAGGCGTACACCACATACAGGCTTCGATATCCTTGAACCATTCCTTGCTAAAATAATATATTTCTAATTTATATTTTTTCTTTAATTTTTTAAAAATATATATTAAAATAATATTTTTTAAATATACAGGGTGTCCACAATATCTTGTCACCCCAGTTAAATACTAACTGATTTTCGTTTTCCTTTCAGACCCATTTGAAATGTGTGATAGCAGCAACTATACGAATGAACAACGCATATTGGTTCTTAGTTTATCTTTTCCAGTTCCTGTTGTGAACAGTTTCTTTTCCCATCTCAATAGAGTCCTTTTTTGGAGCTGCTGCACGATTGAATCGGTCCTGGAAGTTAGCACGAATATTTTCCATGGATTTGCCATTACGCGGTCGCTCATGGAGCCAGGTACTAGCCTATATACGTTGTTCAATCGTATAGTTGCTGCTATCACACATTTCAAATGGGTCTGAAAGAAAAACGAAAATCAGTTAGCATTTAACTGGGGTGACAAGACGTTGTGGACACCCTGTATATTAAAAAGATATTAGTGAAATCTGAATAAATTAAATTTTTGCTCCTAAAAATAAATTATAAGAAGCATAAATGATATGAATAATCAAAATTTTAAAAAATATACATTAAAAACGGAAAAAAAAAATTATTGTCCCATTTAATGGCAGGTAATGGACAATGTTCCATCTAAGGTGTGCGCGTGTGCGCGCGCACACGCGTTGTGAAACCCGCGCACACAGCAAAATAAAATGCGCACAGGCTCAAGCTTATCATGAGTCACGACAGTAAATGAAGTAATTTCAAAAATATCCCGTCACACAAGGTCTGACCATTTGCATCAACATACTCTATATAGTCGTTCTTTTAAGTATTAACCCCTTCCGCCCGACTTCGCCGACGTCCGCGAAATTACGCAATACGGATTTTTTTTACTCTATGTATTTGCATTGAATATAAACCTCCTCTTTCTTATTTTTGCATAAAAACGAATAGTAATTATCTCATAATTCATAAAAAATAAAATTATTTTTTATTTTATTCCTATTTTGTGAATGGACAAAATCATGTATTAATCTTGATAGTCTATTTTAAATTGCCAAATGCTAAAAATTGTTTTGAGAAATGATAACTAAAATAGTCATTTTCAATTAATGTTATTTTTATTTTATTTCTTTTTGTTTAATTTTATTTTACTATTTTTATTTTATTCATATTTTAGAATGGATAAAATGTTTTCTTTTTTAAGAATATATAATATTGTAAACAGTTTTTTAAAATCCATTTAATAGTATCGTAATGATCAAGCTATCACCTTATGGAAATAATATTTATTAAGTATTTAATATTTATATATATTTTATTTTGAAGATAATAGCGCTCAGAAAAGTTTGCACAATTTTTCATCATGAATCTAAATGCATGCACAACGAAAATTTCTTGCGCACACGGACTAAAAAAAATTAGAAGGAACATTGGTAATGGATCTCGGGGGAGCTTACACAGTGCACATTCATGTGTGTGTTTTTATTTACGTTCAAACTGAAGTAGATCAAACCGACTCAGAATGTATTACTTGCTGCAAATATACGTCCTTAATTTGTTACGGTACCAGTGACTAAAAGATGATGTTTGGCACTTCAGAAGTAAGACCGCTAAATTTTAATTATCTCTTAAGAAAAAGGTGTTAAACTATAAATCATAATTATGATAATTATCATAAGACAGACAGACAAACAAGACTTCTTGGTCCAGGTTTAAGGTGTCTGTTGGGATGTGGTTACTCCTTCATATAATTTACGTCATACCACTTATTACCAAAGCCGATTCTAAAATTATTTAAATATGAGTAAACACAGCATGGGGGCTTTACTATCTAATATTACCAGTATGAAACAATAGTATTTGCCTAATGTATATTTAAATGTGTCTACCTCGTAAAGGCTCTCTGCATCAGTCCAGTGAAATGCTTCTGGATTTCAAAATATTCGATCATATCGACTCTCATTCCAAATTACAGTATTGGCCCTATACATCTTTTCAGGTAGCTTCTATTACAGTATATATGTCGTTTCATGTAGCTTCTAAGTATGATATACGTTTTTATGAGACATACTTAATTATGATATATACTCAAAAATGCTATTTATCTTGTGCTAGCTATACTCTCATAGAATGTGATCAATAAAATATAAGAATATTTGTTGTTGGTTCTCTCCTTTGTATACTTCGATGATAATATTTGCCTTTTCGATTCCTTGTGAACTTAACTGCAAATTCTGCATCATTATCATATATTAATTAAAAAAATTACTTAATTGTGAGGGTTTCCTAAATTTGGTGTCACAGCAAATCATTTATTTCACTCGAATAAATCAGAAATTATTTATTTTGGGCGAAGTTAAGGAAATGATTAGCGTAAATCGTTTCATTTGCCGAATACACCCGCTGTACATGTCGCTGAAAAAGCGAAAACTGAAGCTCGAGCTTCGAAATAGTATGATATATAGGGTGAGTCACGACGAAATGTCATAACTTCGGGAGCTTATAGCTGAGGTCATTCCCAATCAAAAACTTCATATGAACATAGGTCCGATTCTTAACGGTTATGGAGCTATGGGTGTTTGAATTTCAAGCATGCGCATGCGTGACCTTGAACTGAATTGACAGTTACTTACCGAACTGAACTAACTACGCAGTGGAGTATTGTGTTTTATAGCATGCAGTTAATGTTTTGTGCGTTCAGTATGCCTTTTACGTTTTCAAATGCTGAATATGCCGATATGGTGTAGGTTTACGGATTTTGCGATGGAAATACTACTGCTGCTGCCGCTGAATACCAGCGACGTTTTCCAAATCAAAGACTTCCCGATCGACGTTTACCAACGTTTTCCGGAGATTGCGAGAGAGCGGTTCATTTCCTAGCGTTATTGTTTTATCTGAGCGTCCGGTACAAGATGTGGCTGAACAAGAAAACATTATTCAGATGGTACAACGGAGTCCTCATGTTAGTACGCGAAGGATTTCCACACGTCTTAGAGTTCTTCAAGCGAGAGTATGTAGAACGTTACACGAAGAAGGCATGTATCCATACCACGTACAGCGCGTTCAGCACCTCCAACCTGGGGATCGTGCCCAACGGCTGGAGTTTTGTAATTGGCTCAATGCCGATCGACAATTGCGTCGATACGTCTTGTTCTGTAATGAGGCTTAATTTACCCGCGACGGTGTCAACAACACTCGCAATTCACATCTGTGGTCAGAAATGAATCCTAATGCCATTGTGGAAAGTAATTTTCAACATCGGTTCAGTGTCACTGTTTGGTGTGGTATTCTCTACTGTCAGCTGATTGGTCCGTTTATCTTCGAAAGTGGTCTTACAGGTGACATTTATCTACAATTTCTGCAAGACGAACTGCCACCAATGTTAGAAGATGTACCTTTGGCAACACGATTGCATATGTAATTCCAACAAGACTGAGCTCCTCCCCATGTTAGCCATGCAGTGAGAACGCATCTCGATGATCGCTTTCCTTGGTCGATGGATCGGTCGTGGTGGTGCACAAAATTGGCCACCCAGGTCTCCGGACCTAACCCCTCTAGATTTTTATCTGTGGGGGCGCATGAAAGAACTGATGTACCGGAGAAAAGTGGAAATACGAGATGCCTTGCTCCATCGCATTTCGGATGCTGCAGCCCTCATAAAGAATAATCGTAATGAACTAATGCGAGCTACACGCGCGATTCACAGACGAGCCGCCATGTGTATTGAGGCGGAGGGTAGTCATTTTGAACAGTTATTGTAAATTCATGAATAAAAACTTTAGCAGCTATTTGTTCGCTTATTCTTATTTTTAAACATTCAAACATCCATAGCTCCATAACTATTAAGAATCGGACCTATGTTCATATGGAGTTTTTGACTGGGAATCACCTCGGCTATAAGCTCCCGAAGTTATGACATTTCGTCGTGACTCACCCTGTATATGAGCTGATCCCGTGAAACGACTGCTTCGGTCAGGAAAAGCAAATGAACCAGAAACCATATTTGATTTAAATTCAAATGAATTTCTTTTAAAGCAAATGTTTAATGAATACACAGAAATACACATGTAAATGCAACTGTATTTCAAACCATATCTGGCTCGAACCTTGAAGAGTTCTTGATCATGTGTGTTTTCATGTTATATAATTGTATGTGCTTCGTGTACATAAGGCAAATAAAAAAAATTTATATATATCTCAGACATGGGGCTGAGGCCTGGCCTCAGCCTCGAATCTCAAAAGTGGCCTTGGCCTCGAGGCCATCTGAAAAGTGGAAAGGCCTCGTGACTTTCGTGAGGCCTTAGGGAATCCTGATTTGTTTTGTTCTGTAATTTTCAGCCCCCGGTAGCGTTGAGGTGGAGATTGTTCAGGTGGGCTCGCTCGGGGTGGATATTCTTCGGGTGAGGACCATGATCTGACAGGTGACTGTATGTGGCGGCATACTTTGATAAATATTATTCAGGCATGTGACTAGTCAGGCGGCAGTCTTCGATAAATACTATTCAGTTAGGTGACCAACGGATTAGTGACAGGTTACTGTGACGTTAGGTACATAAATATTATACATGTCGCGGTATATAAATATTATTCAGTCAGTCAGCAGTAGAAATGGAACCCGATTTTTAAAAACCAGTTTTTAACCGGTGATGAAAATTTTTAATCATCACCGAAACCGACGATAAGAACCGGTTTTCACATTTTTGCGCAAGTCTCCGATCACTTTGGTCCATTTTCTATGAAACAAACGTTTCCAAACGTTTACAAAATATAGTAATTACGTTTTGCATCGTTTCGTATCGTTTTTTGTTTGTTTATAAATAACACCAGTACACATTTGAAAACTTGTCGATCGATTTTTACAAACTAGTTGGTGATTCTATATAATTTGAGTGCGCTGATCTCAAAAATATAGTTAGTTTTTCCCTATCACGTATGGTTTTCGTACTACAGGGTGTGTCATAAATCCCCCATTTATCCCCAAATGTGAACCATCTTATCGAGACCAACATTGGATTGCACATGCTAAACCATAAATTTTGTTGTTATAGACTACAGTAACGCTTACATAATAATGTAGGGTAAATATATATAACAACCAGTCCCGTTCCCAGCAAAATACTCTCTCCCCTCCCATCAATGGGTGGTTAACATTTGGGGACAGATGAGGTATTACAACACCCCTTGTAGCACGAAATCTTTAGTTGATAGAGTAAAACCTAATTAAAGCAGAATTAAATAGCTCCTAGCTCTTGGACAAGTATATTGCTTGTTTATGAAAGAATAAAAAAATAAAGAAACAAAATATATTTACCTTCTTTACTTGCAAACATTTCAGGACTTATTCCAAAGACTTAAGACTACGAAGGTAGATCTGACTAATGACGACTAAACCGGTGCTTCTTTGATGTTTTCTTATGCTGTGCGTTAGGCTGATCTCGTTGCAGACACCAGCAGTAATCTGCCATCATATTTGTATGCCATCTTCCTTGATATCATCTTTCCATGGTTTTGATGTCCTGGTGAAATCGTTCCCCTTGCTCCTCACTGACATCTCCGAGATTTTCGGGAAAACGGTCAAGATGCGAAATTAAGAAGTGAACTTTCAGGCTCATGTTGCAGCCTAAGGCGCAAAACTTTTTAAGCATATTTTCCGCCAGTCTTTCATAATTTTGGCTTTTGTAGTTTCCCAAGAAGTTTTCAACATCATCTTTGAAACCAAGCCATGCTTCTTTTTCTTTATTGGTCATTGTGTTCAGGAAATGATCGTCTGTCAATAATTTTCTAATCTGAGGACCTTAAAAACACCTTCCTTTATTTTCTCGTAGCTAATTTTTGGATATTTTGAACAAATGTACTTGAAACACTCACCTTCTCTATTCAATGCTTCGACATACTGCTTCATCAAGCCTAACTTAATGTGCAAGGGTGGTAGGAGGATTTTATTTGGTTCAACTAGATGTTCATGTAAAATGTTCTTTGATCCTGGGGTAAGATTCTCTCTAGGAGGCCAAGTTTTCCTCTTCCAGTGCTGGTCACGTGCTCGACTATCCCATTCGCAGATGAAACATGGCATCTTAGTGTATCCTGATTGCTGCCCAAGTAACATGCAAAGGACTTTGAGATCCCCACACAATATCCATCTGTGATTTTGATACTGAATTTTTTCCAGAAGCAGTTTCATGTTATCATAGGTTTCTTTTAAATGAGTAGAATGGGCCACTGGGATTGATGCATATTTGTTACCGTTGTGCAGTAACACTCCTTTTAGACTGGTTTTAGAGGAATCTATAAACCACCTCCAGTCATTGGTTTGGTATTCGATGCCTAGCTTGCACACTAATCCTGTGATGTCCTTGCAAAATACCAAGGGACCATCTTCGAAAAAAGGCACGGTCTTTCTCACGATTTCTGTACCAAGCGAAGTATGTGTCGGATGCCAATAAATTGTTCTCCTGCAATCTAGACCCCAAAAGTTCTGCAGAGTCCTTAGGCAGATTCAAATCCCTGACTAAGTCATTTAGTTCAGCTTGGGTTAATGGTTTAGGAGGATCTCGGTCAGCTGTTGGCTGTTCATAAACATCATCATTGTCTGGATTTGGAGCTGAATCAATCAGAATCAGAATCTGAATTGTATTGATCCAGACTCTCGGGTGGGCGGGGAATAGGAATTTCTGGACCATGGGGTACCGGCCTTATTGCAGATGGAAGACTTGGGTATTGAAGGCTCTCTTTATTCTTTGCATTATAACCTTTAACATTGCAAGAACAGAAGTAGCAGTCGTCGGTATGGTTTCTAGGCTCGCGCCATACCATAGGGATCCCAAATGGCAAACTTTTCTTTTTACCTTTGCTCCAATTCCTTAGTGCCACAACACACGTAAGACAAACCTTGTGTGGAGCCCAACTTTTGTCTTGATCTCCTAATTTAATTCCAAAATAAGCATGATAAGCTCTCTTAATGAAGGTCGTTACATTTGTCCTTTGTTTTACAACAACATACCGACCACAAATATAAAAAAATATGTCTGGACTATGGGTACATCCTCTGGAAGCCATTATTAAAATTTTAAAGACGTAATGTTAGAATTATCTATCTGAAAAATATGAAAAAACGAAATTAATTAAAGATAAAAAAATTAAAAAATTACAAAACGCCCCAAAATTGTTTTGCTAATAACTTTGAAACTGTGGGTCATAGAAAAAAACTGGTAGCATTTTTTAATTCAGCGCAGCGAACTGCTTCAGAATCACAACTCAAAATAAAGAAATCGATTTTCATGTGGATGATTGCACATTGATATTGATCAGTTAAGATTCTAAGATTTAATACTCCATCATGTCAAAGAAATCAAATGCTTGGTATCATTTCACTCGTAAGAATAAAGAAGAAGCAGAGTGTATAACAAGTCACAAAGTTTTAAAGTGTTGTGGAGGTTCTACTTCAAGTTTATCATCCCACATGAAAAATATTCATGGCATAAACATCGACCAGATTAATCAGCCATTGAAGAAACAAAGAACAGTGGAAGAGTTTGTGCAAAAAAAGTCCATAGAAGAGGAAATTTTGAAACTTGCGTGTGTAGATGGACTGTTTCCAATTAATTGCTAAAAGTGAATTCATTCAAGAAAGCCTAAGAAAGATAAAATACGACAAGCCTCATCAAACTTCCCATAATGGTGTCAGAAAAATGGTGCTTAGTTTTTATGAGAAAAAGAAACATGAATTGGTCAACTACTTTAAGAATCAGGTGAGACAAGGAATCCGCTATTCATTAACTATGGATGAGTATACAATATACATGTTTGCAAAACCAAAGATATATTAATATTAATGTTCATGATGAAAATCAACATTGGTCTCTTGGTCTCATGAAAATAAATGGTTCTCTCGATAGCACCAAAACTATTGCAATCGTTAGGAAAAGATTAGAAGACTTTGGCTTGGACCTAGATAAGCATATCGTGGGTTGCACCACCGTCGGTGCCTCAGTAATGGTCAAATTTGGAAGAGAAATAGTACCTGATCACCAGCAATGCATTGCACATGCTATACCTCTCGCGGTTTCGGATATCTTGTATTAAAAAACTGCTGAAAATTCAGTTAAAGGGGAAAGTGACCCTACCCCTGAAGATGAACACACTGCACACGAGTTAAGCGAAGATGAGTGTGAAATTTTATGCACTGATACAATTTTTGAGTCCGACATAGATGGCGTAATTGTTCTTCCAAAACTTCGAGATTACTTAAAAGTAATAAATAAGGTGAGAAAAATCTGCAGCATATTTCGAAAATCTCCTTTGAAAAATGAGAGATTGCAGGATTTTGTCAAAGATGAATTTAATGGGAAGGAAATGAAGCTTATCCTTGACTGTAGAACGAGGTGGAACAGTCTTTTGGCCATGATAGGAAGACTTTTTAAACTCAAAAATTGCATTCCAAAGGGCCTCAGAGTGATATGCTCAACAGAGACGATTTCAGATGAAGAATGGAATGCTCTAAAGAGCCTCTTTGATACGCTTCGTCCACTGGAAATTGTTTTGAAGGGACTCTGTTCCGAAGATGCAAATTTGCTCAAAGCTGAATCTTCCATGAAGTTCATTTTGGATAAATTTGAAAGCAAAAGCAATCCTTTAGCTTTTGAGCTACGTCAGTGTCTCATTGATCGCTACTCATCGAAGAGACAAAAAGAAGCTGTCGCCTTGCTGAGTTTTCTCCACAATCCCGAGGTCTTGAAAAATGAATCATCAGCACCGTTCCTCTTTCCTTCAAGACAAGCACTTAAGAAGTATGCGGATCATACATTTAAGACGCTTTTTCCAGAAGCTTGCCAGATTTCAGAAACAGACGACCAAGTCCAATCAATTGCTTCGAAACTAGAAGATTCACAATGCCGCTCAGGTCGTGAAGTAAATAATGACGATCAACTTATGAATGAGTACATGTGTGAGATGAACAAACTGAAAATGAAACCCAAGAAAGATTCTTCTGAGACCTTTGACGTAAATAATGAATTCAAATATTGTGAAGCTACTTTGAAGAGAAGCGAAAATTTGGATCGAATGTACGAGGCGTTGCTTACAATAAAAGCCACCAGCGTAGAGTCCGAGAGTGTTTTCAGCTGCTGGTTTATTCGTCACAAAGATTCGATCAAGAATGTCAGATCAGACACTTAATGCTCTTTGTTTTCTCAAGTGTTATTTCAAAAATAAAGTTCGATAATAAACTTTTTAATTCAAAAGTTACACATACTTGATTGAATCAATTAAAACCTTATTTCTGTTTAATATTTTTATCATTTACCTCCCCAAAAAGCATACAGAATCCCATCGGTGAAAACCGATAAAAACCGGCTTTAAGTATATATAGCGACGGTGAAAACCGGTTTTACACTTTTCGATTATTTTCCATCCCTAGACTGAGCAGTAGACTTAATGTAGCAAAACTAGTGTGGGAAAGCAATCTATCAGTTGATCATCAGTTGAACTGAGCTCATATAATGTGTTTGTGTTATTTTTGTGTATAAACTATTGTACTGTATCTATTTCTATAACAGAAAATAGGCCAAACTAGAGAATAATACCACCTGGTACACTGATAACTAGCTATTAACGTCGATAATTGTTTTTCTCCCGTCGTAAATTTGAACGTATAAACTTCTAAATGATATGATTTGAAATGTATATATAATATCGGACGCAAACAATAATTTTGCTAATATCGGCATTATAACAGATGTAAATTGCTATATTGTTTGCAAATAATTTTTTCGATCTTTTTCATTTACTTTAATAATATAAAGTATTATACATATAACTTTAAAAATGTCTGATAATGGATAATGTCAGGTGCAAATATACTCTTGAATCAAATTACATATATAACATGTTGAAATATCAGGTGCAAATATATTCTTAATATTATCGTTATTATATTATTATCGTATCTATCATTATATAGGAATAGCATGATATAAACTTCATACCTACAGGCCTACCATACATCAGAAACATCTTTCACATACAGTACAAGCTACAATTACATTAATGATCTTTGGTAGACTTTAAGACCACAATTTCTTATTGTCAAGACTCAAGATACATAAAAATGCAAAACTTAAAAAAAGATATGGCATCTCCAAATGTAGCTCTGTTTGCAATGCTCGCTAGAGTCGTTAATAATTTTGTAGCCATTCAGAAATTATACGATCAACACTCGGTGAGTTCGTACAATCTCAAAATATTTTGCTAGATCATCTTCACATCATAACTTTCCATATTATTATAAATACTTGAAATATTGCGGGTATATTAAAATGAGAAGAACTGCATGAAATGAGAGATAAAAAGTAATTAGGCTAATATATGGTGCCCAGGAAATCTTGTTCTGGCAAGTTGGCAACTGTGTCAGACTGTGTGACCCCCGATAAGTGTAAAAACACAGCGTGTCGGTGTTGTGGTGTGGCCGCGTGCGATAGATGAACGTGCTTAATGCTTAATAATTCCCTTTTATTTGGTAAGTGAAGTGAGCTATGTCTTTGTTTATTAATTTTGAGTAGAATCTTGCGTTTCCTTATGGATTTCAAAAAAAGAAGATACAGGCTAGTGTGAGGCTACGGTAGGTTACTTTTGGAAGAGCTTTAGGCGAACCTCAGTTTTAGGGGCCCCCATCTATTGCATTAATAAGAAAATAACAATAAAAATCAAACAAAATGTAAAATTTGTTTCAATTACAGCACATATTGTTCTTTCACATGGTCAAGAAATAAATTCCAGCTTCAGGTTTAGTCGTGATATTTTCGTTAGGTTAGGTTAGGTTTAGTTTTACATTTTGTTTGGTTAGGTTAGGTTAGGTTTAGTCGTGATCTTTTCATTAGGTTAGGTTTAGTGGTGGCCCCTCATAAAGATGATATAACAGGATAAGTGATAAGTGATTTATTAATAGAAGGTAACAATTTTACAGTTTCTTAGCACCCCCCTAAGATTCTCAAACGCCTACTGGGGGTCGGTGGTAGCCACGTTGGGAACCACTGTATTGGACGTTTAAAATACTATCCATACATACATACATACATATATATACACACGAGTATACGTATATCGAGAGAGAGAGAGAAGAAACAAATTATTGATTGTGAATATACTTCCAATAAATTAGCATGCAAGTTAAAATCGATAATGAAATATTCAAAAACGTATTAAAAGTATCGCTTCTTCTTTATTAACAAGTAATTGGTGACACTTTTTCCGAAGTTATTTTCGCGCTAGATTGCTCCCGTCAAACAATAGGCTCTACATTTAATATTCATAACTGCTTATTAAAATTTAATGCTTCCGATTAAATATGTCAGTAGAACATTATTTTCTGACTTAAATATTGTACTTTGCAAGAGACCTAGTTTCTCATGCATAGTAAATTAAATCTGGGGTGAGTGTTTATACAGGGTAGGTAAAAAAAAGTGACCCCTTAGAGGTAAACTGTCATATTAAAAAAAGTAAGGGGACTAGAGCTTCCAAACTTCATAGATGCTTACCTTAGCATGTTGTTCGTCTTCATTGAGTTGCTCGATATGTCCCCCTTCCTGCTCAACGCAGGCCTTCAAACGTGGACGCCACTGATCAATACACCTGTTTACATATCGCTGAGACACCTTCTCCCAGCCGAGCAGAATTCTTTCGCGTAGTTCATCTTGTCTTTTATATTGGTACCAGGGCTGTAAACTTTGGACTACAGGGCTTCCCAAACACCATAATCTAGGGGTGAAAGATCGGGGCTACAAGCCGGCCACATATTGGGTTCGATAAAATCCGGTGTTTCATTCTCAAGGAATGTGACAGTTTGGCGTGTTCTGTGAACAGGGGCTCCATCTTGTTGGAAAGTATATCTTTCACTCTATCTAACTGATATTCGACGAATTAGTGGTGAAAGATATACTTTCCAACAAGATGGAGCCCCTGCTCACAGAGCACGCCAAACTGTCACATTCCTTGAGAACGAAATACATCGGTACACATCGAGCAACTTTTCAATTAAGACGAACAACATGCTAAGGTAAGCATCTATGAAGTTTGGGAGCTCTAGTCCCCTTACTTTTTTTAATATGACAGTTTACCTCTAAGGGGTCACTTTTTTTTTAGCCACCCCGTATATACAGTATATATATATATCTTCTTTTATGCAGGAAGGAGGGGCCAAGGGCAAATGCCCACAAACCACCCCCCTCCCCCGATAGAAGAAGAGCCAAAATCAAGGTCCGGGGTTTTCGAGATACATGGACACGCTGCGTTTGAAAGATGGGAGGACATAGACAGGAGGAAAGATGGATTGAGGAAGATTGTTACAGAGTTGACCGGTTGAGTAGATGAAAGATTGAAAATACAGATTAACCCTTGCTTTTGATAGATGGACAGAAAAGGAATGAGAAAGTCTGGAAAGTCTGGTACTGCGTGCTCTCCTTAAAGGAGGAGGCATACAGTTAGAGAGTTCAGAAGAGCAATGTCCGTTATAATAGCAACAGTAAAGAGAGAGTGAGGCAACATTGCGACGGAGAGAGAGAGATTGAAAACAGTCAGTAAGAAGCGAGGAAATGAAGAGACGAAAAGCCTTTGATTCCACCCAGTCAAGTACGGCTGTGTGGGTTGAGCCACCCCACACATAAGAAGCATATTCCAGTGGGGTGTGTCAATTTTGTCAACTTTTTTCAAATCAATTTTGGTAGTGAAAATATAGTATCTTTTCATGTCAAAACTTGAAATTGGCCAACCAAAATTAAATAAAATAACCCTTACCTACATCAATTTTACCTTAAAGTTTCAGAAATTGACTCTTTTACTAAGTAATAGGACATAAATTGATTCACTATTCATCTGTCACAGAATTATCCCACTGATCGCATATGGAGTATGGAGTGTTTTCAAGGTCATATAGTTGTTGTACAATGTACAAGTCACAACATGAATAGAACTGTCCCTCACTCTCAGTCCTCAGTTGCCTCTTAGATGTCATAGACGGTGGTTTGCTGTTTTTGCTCTTGTACCTACTTCATAGTTATTCTACTAGACGAATACTACAGTTTAACTGTAAGTATGGATTATTGATTATTACAATTATTTATTATTACCATATTCTTCTGTCTAATTATGTTGTAATCCCATGAAATATTTTTTTATTGAATTTTAGAACATCGAATGACTAAACTTTGAAACATCGTAATTGATATAAAATACTTAAATGTTTTTCTTTCTTTTCAGATATTCCTAAGATGCCAAAATTGAAGACAAGAGGTCAGTCGTCATGCCACTTGAGCCTGTTAGTCGGTACAGGCAAGGAGCTTCCCGTATCAGAACTACCAACAGTGCGAGACATGCTGAGACTAGGGTTACTCCTTCGTGAACAAAATACAAAGGATAGAAGGAACTACACAGAGAAAGAGCTCATAAGGGACATGATTCCCCCTCTTCTGCATCAGTGGAAAAAAGCTAATGTGTTATTCAAACCACCTGTACTCAATCAGTATAGAACTATTGAGCTAAAATTAACAAAGCTGTGGCACAAAGCAGTTGAGACATCACTTGGTAAAGGAAAACTAGCAAAGAAAAATAAATTTCTGCACACACTTGATACTCTTCTTGACATTTTTAACTGCCAGTGTCCCATAGAGTTGTGTTCTGAAGCCAATTGTTCTCCCTCATGCAGAAGAGAACCTTACCCTCACATTGATTGTCGCTGTCCTCGTGAGAAGAAGATCCCTGTTTTGGAGCTGGCTTTCATAAAGGCGCAGAGAACAAAGGCAGGAGGCCAAGGAAGTATGCAGATTGGTTCGGCAGATTATTCGGAAACCAAAAAACAGATAGTTATTGCTAAGAAAAAAGAGGAAATCCGAGAGAGGGAAGAAAGGAAGAAAAAGAAGAGTGAAGAAGCCACCCAAAGAGATGAAGAGCTCTATCAAGAGGTTTCTCACTTCTTTGAAAGCTCTTCAGATGAACAGAAAGAGGCAACATCAGATGATAGCTCCAAAATGCCATCTGAACCTTCGCCGAAGAGAATGAAATACGTACAACAGTAAAGACCTCTCAAACATTGCCCTTGCCAGTATTCGCCACCATACGGGGCTACAAGAGACTGCAGAGATTGCCACTGCCGCTTGGATAGATGCAGGCCTCATCAGCCGAGAGGATACATCCTTAGTGATAGATCATAATAAGATAAGAAGAGCACAAGAAAAAATAATGAAGGAAATATCTGATCAGCATGAAAAAGATTTGAAGGAGGAAGGTCTCTCTTGCCTTTTGTTTGATGGAAGAAGAGATGACACAAAAGTTCTCCTAGAGGTAGACGGAATGGACAGAAAGTTTCCCGGTCTCATCAAAGAAGAACACTACTCTGTGTGTTCCGAACCTGGTGGCCGCTATTTGTTTCACTTTGTTCCTGAAGCAGAAGTAGAAGGCAAGAAACATGCAGAGGCAATTGCTGATCAAATAATATGTTGGCTTCAAGAAAGAAGACTTGACAGTTCACTGCAGGCCGTTGGTGGAGACTCAACTGCGGTGAACACTGGATGGCAGGGCGGTGTTATGACGCATTTAGAGAAAAAACTTGGAAGAAGGCTTGTTTGGATTGTATGTGATTTGCACACAGGGGAACTACCTCTTCGTCGTCTCATCCAGGAACTTGATGGTCCTACAAAGAGCAACAACAAGTGGTCAGGCCCCCTTGGCAACATGCTAGATGAAGCAACGGAATTAGAAATAAATACAAAATTTCCAAAGGTCGAAGTAGGCCCTCCCCTTCCAGTGTTGTCTGAAGAAGTTATCAAAGACCTCAGCACGGATCAATCTTACGCTTATCGTATTGTTCAAGCAATCAGATCAGGAGAGTTGCCTCAAAATCTGGCTCTCTTGGAGATTGGACCCGTAAGTCACAGTCGTTGGTTAACTACAGCGATTCGTTTCTGCAGGATTTGGGTTTCCAAACATGCACTGAAGGGCAAAATGCTACAGAATTTGATGTTGATTGTTGAATTTATTATTGGGTTTTATCTTCCTCACTGGTTCAATGTAAAACTTAATCCAATGTGGATGGAGGGGCCCAACCACATCTTGTTTCAATTACAGCAACTGAGAACCCAAAGGAAAGTAGTGGTGGACATCGTGTTACCTGTGGTGAGAAGGTCCGCTTGGTATGCTAGGCCAGAGGCAGTTTTGCAAGCAATACTCTGCAGCCAATGTACCAAAGAGCGAACTGAGGCTGTGGAAATCATTCTAAAGCTTAGAGGACCATCACTAGATGATGACCAGTTGGGAGACTGCTCTGTTCAGACAAGGAAGGTACCTCCGATAAACGTCAATGCCACGAAATTGTTAGAATTAGTTCACTTGAGTTCGAAAGGTTTGGAGCCACCACTGACAACATGTATAACAAACAAAGATTTAACACAACTTAAAGAGGCCCAATGCAAGTGCCAAAGTGGCCTTCTCACACTCAGTGTGGAGAGATGTGTGAAAATGGTCACAGAAGCAGCTAGTCAAGTTTACACTCACGAGAGGCGAGAAAGCTACATCATAGCGCAAGTAGCAAGCCGAATGCTGATGTCAAGGAACCGCAGCAAAAAGGTCATGACTGCATTGGTTACTTTCAAATAAAGACTCTGAATATCTTATTGCCACTTTAAATGCTGATAGGATGTTTGTGCACATTTGTTATTTTGTTACGAATTTACGGAAAAATTGAATTTTTTAATTAAAATTGATGTAGGTAGGAGTTATTTTTTATTGTTTTTGAAGCAAGGATATTATTTTGTATGCCAAATGATTGCATTAAATTGCTACCAAATCACATGATTTTCAATTTAGTCATTTCACCCCCAAAATTGACACACCCTAATACTCCATACAGCGGCGAACAAGACCCCTGTACAGAGACAGTAACAGTGGGGGTGAAGAAAAAGCGGAGGCGGTACAGCACACCTAACCTCTTAGAAGCTGTTTTAGAAAGAGAGTATACGTGATCTTTCCAAGAAAGATCACGAGAAAAGGAAACGCCAAGAATGTTAAGAGAAGAGGAAGGATTGAGTTGTGTGTTGTTGAAGCTAAGGGGATAGTCGTGTGGAAGATTGTGACGAGTAGACAAATGGAGAAACCGAGTTTTTGAGGCATTGAAAGCCACAAGGTTTTCTCTGCCCCAATCAGATATAGCTGAAAGATCAGAGGTCAGGCGTCCCATAGCCGTCCTACGCGAATCATGAAGCGACTGCTGTGAGGAACGCTTTGGGAAGCAGGTGGAGAAATGAAGAGTGGAATCATCGGCATTGGAGTGAATATGACAGGAAGTGCGAATTAAAAGATCATTAATAAATAAAAAGAAAAGAGTGGATGACAGGACAGAACCCTGAGGAACACCACTGTTAATAGCTTTAGGAGAAGAACAGTGGCCATCTACAACCGCAGCTATAGATCGGCCAGAAAGGAAATTAGAAATGAAGAGACAGATAGAAGGATAGAAACTGAAGGAGGGCAGTTTGGAAATTAAAGATTTGTGCCAGACCCTATCAAAAGCTTATGATATGTCTGGCACAATAGCAAACGTTTCACTGGAATCCCAAAAGGAGGATGACCAAGAGTCAGAGAAATATGCAAGAAGATCGCCAGTAGAGCGTCCCTTGCAGAACCCACACTGACGATCTGAATGAAGATTGTGAGAAGAGAGGTGTTTAAGAATCTTCCTATTAAGGATAGATTCCAAAACTTTGGAAAGGCAAGAAATCAAAGCAATTGGACGATAGTTGGAGGGTTGAGAGCGGTCACCCTTCTTGGGGACAGACTGAATGAAAGCGAACTTCCAGCAGGAAGGAAAAGTACCAAATAAATAAATAAATAAATAAATAAATAAATATAGGATGGGCCAAAAAACCTATTGCCCTGATTTTGAACAACATAATTTTACCTTTATCAAATGTTATTTGTGCAATCAATATATGTATCCTGTATAGAATTTCATGTTCTATCTCGTGGTGAAGTTGTATTTTTGCTAGCTATAACCATTAATTTGTAATTTGCTGTTATACAGACACGGGTAGAAAAACTTTGTTTCTATAGTTACCTAATTGAGTCCAAGATTATGCGGAATGTGCCCTCCTCCATTATCAATGCACGCTTACAACCTTGACTTCTCCCTTATCGACGGCAGTACCGCATCAAGGATTTTTTCTTGGTAATAAGAAGCAGTGATTTTGGCATTTTGATCAACAAAAACAATCTCTGACTTCCCTAACTTTGAAATAAAGATGGAAACCATGACTTTCTGAGAAAAATGAGGACGTTTCCTCCAAAATCGATCTAGACTGATAGATTTTTGTCCTGTCCTCCATAAACTCGGTCATTTTGTGAGTTTATTGTTGAAGCAACCGTAAAGGTCTTCTCGTCGCTGAACCATATTTTCGACACTTCTCTGTCTGGGAATCGATCTAACAGAGCACGACATTTTTCGATTCTTGCTTGCTTATTTGATGCAGAGAGCTTATGAACTTCGACTCTTAAAACATTTAAGACCCAGATCATCTTTTACTATACGACGAACACTACAGCGAAAAATACCGGTAGTTTTTGAAATTTCTCTAACGGACTTGTGGGTGTTGGGCCGTTCTTCTAGACTGCATATCATGGATGAAACCGTGTCAATATTTTCCTCAGTACGTGATGTTTTTGGCCTTCCACTGTCTTCTTTTCGTTTGGTCGACCCTGTGATATCGATTTTCTTTATGAGATATTGAAGTTCAGGTATCGTCCATCGTTTATTTGGAAATTTTTTCTTCATTCGTTTTGCACCCGTTTCTCCTTAACGCAGGTTCAATATCAATGCTTCATCTTCCAAACAGTATATATTTCATTGTTACAACTTGTTCACCAACGATAACAGAATGATGGTCCGAAATGAAAAAGGAAATAAATTAATTATTTTGTGTAAAAAATTAGGAAAATTAATTATTTATGGAGAAACTGATTGTCATCTGAAAGTATCAGTTGCTGACTTTGACCGCCTTTCAATTGAGCAACATGTTCTGATACCTCCCTCCAGTTGTGAGCCTGTACCTCTACTCCTGGGTAGTGATGTTAAAAAACCGGTTTTTTTATGTCCATGTTTTTTTTGTCGTTTTTTTTGTTTTTTAGTTTTTTTTTGTTTTTTTTGTTTTTTTCAATAATTAATATAGATATTGCCAATTTAATTATAAGGTATACTTTTGCAATGATATATATTATAAAAATAAATAAATAAATAATAAAATAGGTCATATGGTACCAGTATAGAATGTCCTTTTCAGCCTATTTACAGAAAAAAACTGGCCTCTTTCTTGCACTGAAAGTCTTGTATCTTGAGATCCGTTAAACTTGCGAGAACACTGGCTGGGAGCTGACTGCCCATTGTCCAACCTTTCCAGGACTCTCCCATCCATGCCTCGGATTTTGAATCTCCCACTTAACTATCCTTTAGACCCGCGATGACATATTTCCCCCCCCCCCTGAGACCATCCATATATATACATACACATACACCCATATACATATATACCAATATATACATAAATACTTATACACACATATTTATATCTATTATATACCCCATACACACGCATACATCCAGAATTCCAGATACATACGCACGCATACTCACATATATACCTACACAAACTCATACACCTCTATTTTGCCCTTTCATTACCTCCGAGATCATTTAGCACATACAGTAATATCCATACAGCCAAAAGAAACTGATTAAGCACAGACAGAGCAGCAAAGCTAGTATTTATATCCCAAAATGCAAAATTCCAAGAAAGTGAAGTAAAACATGGTGCTACATTGGCTTCGTCAACATCCAAATCTGCAATAAGTACCAGTACCTGTGATATTGAAACTATATGCTCTAATCAATCTAGTGATAATGAGATTCTTCAATGGAAATAGAATCAGATAATGAAAGTTAAACAGCATTAGGTTAACACAAAGGTTAAAGAAGAGATGAATATTTTAATTTTTTTAATTTTTCTATTTGGAATATATATACATATATATACACACTGGTATTCTTGCCAATCACAATTATATATATTGTTTTATACCAGTATTAGGTATTTTTTATTATGTATATTATACCAGTACCTGTGATATTGAAACTAGCATATATGCTCTACCCAATCTAGTGATGATTCTTCCATGGAAATGAAGGTTAAACAACATTAGGTTAACAAAAAGGTTAAAAAAAGGTGAATATTTTCCTTTTCTATCTGGAATATATATACTGGTACTCTTGCCAATCACAATTATGTATATTGTTTGAAACGAGGAAGAATGTTTTATGTTCTAGTTAAAAAATATATATACATATAAAAAATGAGGGTTTGTTTTTCTTTCTATTATATACTTTTTGCGTGATTCAGTTTTTCTAAAAGATGACTATATATACTAGGTATAACCGTATAAGCATGATAGTATAGTAAATTATAGGTAATACTAATATACTTATTAGATTAAAGGAAGAAAAATATGGAATAAGTTTAAAACAATAAAAAACAAAAAAAAAAAAAAAACAGACTATCTTCGTTTTAAACAAAAAAAACTACAAAAAAAACAAAAAAAAACGACACAATAAAAAACGACTCACATCACTACTCCTGGGGCGTTGAATCTAGATTCAAAGCCAGCGTTTGAGAGTAAAAGTATGGGTACAACATGCGGCCTCAGCAGTAAAATCAATATACAGGGTGAGCCACGATATTTTTTCAAATGTTGGGTAATAAGTTTTTCTGGCCCACCCAGTATATACACAGTATGTACACTGGCGTTCAAAATTATGGAAACACTTTTTAAAATGCTGATTATGTAATACTAACAGAATTCTTTTAATTCTTTTTATACGTCAGAGGAAGTAAAATGATATTTCTGTCCAATTAAGGAGCTTTCAAATGTGATGTTTTGTTACATGAAGACTTACGAGCAATTAATTAATATTGAAAGAAATTGTATTTAATGGTGTCATCACGTTTTGATTAAAATAATTGTTTATGTTTACAGAAATATTTATATTATTTGTTAGAATGTTTTTGTTATTTGTATTTATACATTTCATCCCATTTTCCTTCAAAAATGTAATTTGACTCGTGAAACCTGCACCTGAACATTGTTTGGTAACACTGTGCCCTTCTCTTACGGATACCTCTATATAATGGCTCTTGCAAAGGAAATATCATACGAAAATAGACTCAAGATTAATTAATACCTTCTTGATGAAGAACTACAGAGACAAATAGCCAATAAAGTGGAAGTTTCATTCTCCACGGTGCGGCAAAACCCTCTCTCGTCATTCGCAAAATGGGAGTGTAATGAACAAAGCCGACGGCGAAAAGGGAAGACCTCGGAAAAAGAAGACAAATACACGATTTTATTGATCAAATGCAACAAAGAATATTAGTGTCCGAATAGCTGCTGAAATGAATGAATCACGCAACGGCAGCATTTCTACTTCAACAGCGAATAGATGTCCAAGGGAGGTTGGTTCAATGGGTCGGGTTGCTACTAGAAAGCCGCTTTTGCCAGTCTTGGAGCGACCATTTTTTGTGATTTTATGCCAATTTCAAACGTTTGGCTCTATTTCTTCGTCGCAAAAGCGGCTTTCTGGTAAGAACCAGGCCCATTAAACTATTCTCCCTCAAACGTCTCTTCGATGCTAAAGTAGAAGTGCTGCTAAATATGCGTGAAGCATTCACACACACACACACACGTGTGTATATATATAACGTAAAGAACGACGCTTGTATAGGAGAATATACCGCGCAAGATGAGAGCGAGAGAACGAAACAAATGAAAAAATGAGGTAACCACCCGGGAATCGAACCCGGGATCTTCCGATTGCCGGTCAGATATGATAACCATTACACCACGGGCCTCACTCAATCAAATGCCGTAATTCCTCTACATACGCGCAGAAACCAATGCCCCAAGGGGGCACCTCCCGCATGCCGCACATTATATACATTTAAACTGCAAACACGCAGTATAATTAACGTAAAGAACGACGCTTGTATAGGAGAATATTCCGCGCAAGATGAGAGCGAGAGAACGAAACAAATGAAAAAATGAGGTAACCACCCGGGAATCGAACCCGGGATCTTCCGATTGCCGGTCAGATATGATAACCATTACACCACGGGCCTCACTTAATCAAATGCCGTAATTCCTCTACATACGCACAGAAACCAATGCCCCAAGGGGGCACCTCCCGCATGCCGCACATTATATACATTTAAACTGCAAACACGCAGTATAATTAACGTAAAGAACGACGCTTGTATAGGAGAATATTCCGCGCAAGATGAGAGCGAGAGAACGAAACAAATGAAAAAATGAGGTAACCACCCGGGAATCGAACCCGGGATCTTCCGATTGCCGGTCAGATATGGTAACCATTACACCACGGGCCTCACTCAATCAAATGCCGTAATTCCTCTACATACGCACAGAAACCAATGCCCCACATTATATACCGTACATTTAAACTGCAAACACGCAGTATAATTAACGTAAAGAACGACGCTTGTATAGGAGAATATTCCGCGCAAGATGAGAGCGAGAGAACGAAACAAATGAAAAATGAGGTAACCACCCGGGAATCGAACCCGGGATCTTCCGATTGCCGGTCAGATATGATAACCATTACACCACGGGCCTCACTCAATCAAATGCCGTAATTCCTCTACATACGGCATTTGATTGAGTGAGGCCCGTGGTGTAATGGTTATCATATCTGACCGGCAATCGGAAGATCCCGGGTTCGATTCCCGGGTAGTTACCTCATTTTTCATTTGTTTCGTTCTCTCGCTCTCATCTTGCGCGGAATATTCTCCTATACAAGCGTCGTTCTTTACGTTAATTATACTGCGTGTTTGCAGTTTAAATGTATATAATGTGCGGCATGCGGGAGGTGCCCCCTTGGGGCATTGGTTTCTGCGCGTATGTAGAGGAATTACGGCATTTGATTAAGTGAGGCCCGTGGTGTAATGGTTATCATATCTGACTGGCAATCGGAAGATCCCGGGTTCGATTCCCGGGTGGTTACCTCATTTTTTCATTTGTTTCGTTCTCTCGCTCTCATCTTGCGCGGAATATTCTCCTATACAAGCGTCGTTCTTTACGTTAATTATACTGCATGTTTGCAGTTTAAATGTATGTATATATATATATATATATATATATATATATATATGGGATGAATTTCACAATTAAACACGTGAAATGAATGAATGAATGAATAATGATGCAAACCCACAAGGAAAAAAAAAAATTATTCCAAGGCCTTTCGTGTATTCAACAGTATACCTCGTCAGGGAATGAAAGGTGAAGGCGAGATGACAAAAATATACACAAGTGGGACAGAAAAACAAATATTAGCACATAATTAACAAGAGTTGATTAGAGGCAAAAAGTATTTCAACAGGATATTGTCAATTTTATACATTCCCGCACTGTTATTGAAATTATTTTTAAAATGGATAAATGCACATTCTAGAATATTCCTTTCAATTTTATATCTGTTTTTAACGAGCGCTTTAGAACTGTCCCACTTGATACTATGATTACATCTATACATATGGTTAAACAATGCATTAGAATTATTTGCTGTTCTACACGTATATTTATGTTGTTTTACCCTAATATCGAACGTTTTACCCATTTGGCCTATATACTGTATACTAAGTCACAATGTGGTACATCCGATCGAATACACACAACCAACCACATTATCCGGGCTATTCTTTATTAGGCGTGATTTAACAGTATTATTATACTTAAAGACTACTTTGACACCAATTGCTTTAAATAAAGTCGGAAGATATTGAAAATTAACATGGTAAGGTAGGCTAAGGATATTTTTACGCTCAAATTCCTTTACAGTTACACTATTATAATATAGTGGACCGGCCAAAATTCAAAAATCGACTTTGAACGGGGTTTTTTGCTAATAGCTGGCACCCATGCTAAATCAATGTACCTGTGGGTGAGGAATAAAATGCAGGTGGGTGCCACTCTCGCTTTTGGCTTTGAAGGTCATTTTCGAGGTCAAACTGTGCAAAAAATAATGTTTTCTAATTTTAATTTAAAAAAAAAATATTCTGAGCCAATTGGTTTGACCAAATGTTTCATTTTGCCACACTTAGTGATAAAGAAGTATGATGACACGCTTATTCCATCCGAATTACCAACTCAAGGTCAAATTAAAGTTAATGACGACCGAAATTGTGCTAAAAATTTGTGATTTTTATTTTAATTGACGAAAAAAACATTGAGCAAGCCTGTTTGTCAAAACAATTTATTTGGATCATGTCAAGAATAGCGAACCCAACACCTGCAGGGTTCGCTATTCTTGACAAGGGAATTTTTGGGTTCGCTATTCTTGACATGGTAAAATTGGGTTCGCTATTCTTGACATGGGAAGTCCTCAAGGACGTTTTCATAACTTCAGACGGTAGGTTTATGTTTCCCAATTTTAAGTAATTAGTTAAGGACGTATTAAATGCTTTTATATTAGTCTTTTTATTTAACCAAACTAGCACGACTTAACCTAACCAATCGTCAATGCCGTACAGTATAAAGAATCCTCTTCTCTTAATATATAAAAATAAATAAATAAAAAAAATTTATTGTTTTTTATTTATTTTTTTAGGTTAATTGTACGCCCTTGACGATTGGTTAGGTTAAGTCGTGATAGTTTGGTTAATTTTTGCTATTCTTGACATGGGAACTTTTGGGTTCGCTATTCTTGACAAGGGAATTTTTGGGTTCGCTATTCTTGACATGGTAAAATTGGGTTCGCTATTCTTGACATGGTAAAATTGGGTTCGCTATTCTTGACATGATCCATATATATAATATATATATATATATATATATAGTGGCTACTGGCCTTAAAAACCTGTAAAATTCGGGGAAGTCTTGTTTTTTAAAATGGATAAATGCACATTCTAGAATATTCCTTTGAATTATATTTCTGTTTTTAACGAGCGCTTTAGAACTATCCTACTTGATACTGTGATTACATCTATACATATGGTTAAACAATGCATTAGAAATATTTGCTGTTCTACACGGATATTTATGCTATATATATATATATATATATATATATATATATATATTATATATATATACTATATATATACTATATATATATATATATATATTATATATCTGTATATTATATTATATATCTGTATATATATATGAATAGGATCCCTCCTAAGAGACGTAATTTTACATTTAGGATAAAAACGAAGACGTAGAGCAAGAAAGTCATTATATTTGGCTGCAGCCGACGTTTCGGGCAACTCTACCCATTTTCAAGGCCTAATAAAATAAAAGGCTAAAATTAATGCATGACAAAAAAAAAATAAAAAATTATACGAATGTCAAAAACAAACTAATCATAGCACAGAATAAAACCACTTAAAGAATAAAAATTAAAAAGCGTAAAACAAGCATAAGCCAAAAACAAATTAAAAATTATATACATGACAAATAACACATGATAAAAGTAAAACTTTAAAACTAAAAACATTCAAACAAATTAGTTAAAAATTAGTTAAAAACTTCACTAATAAAAAGTTAAATGAAAAAACGCAAAAGTGCACGAAAACATACCATGCTCACTTGACATGGTATATATATCCAGTATATATATATAATATAGATATATATATATATCCAGTATATATATATAATATACTGTATATATATATATATATATTATAATATATTATATATCCTGTATATAATATATATATTCATATATATATTATATATATACTGGAATATATATATAT
>JAJOZX010006322.1:245000-269770 GCA_023014485.1 Bathynomus jamesi | reverse complement strand
AAGGAGAGCGCACTGAAAGGAAGCAGCATGTTTAGAACGTGATATTGTCATAATAGTGATTTGCTTTAAAAGCCTTACTGACCAAACTGTTGCAGGACTATTTGGAACTAGGCAAAAAAGTGAGATGATAAGGGTTTGTATTATATTTTTCATCTAAAGGGCGTCAGGAAATGATTGCCCCCCCCCCCCATGTACAGAAGAAACTGAAAGGAATAAAAAAAACAGACAAAACCACGCGAAAGAGCGTTTAATTTTGAAAAAAACACTTGTTTTAATATCGGGTGTTGCCCCCATTTGCAGCTCTGACGGCCATTAATCGACGGGGTATGATCCCAGAAGTGTCTAAAGAGATCGGTATCATGACTCATTTCTTCAAGGACTTCGTTGATCTTGCAGTCATAATTTTTGTTGAATACCGATTCTGAATGGGTTGTTCCAGCATTAAGGACTCCACCCGATCCTTCATGATGGATCCGACATGTTCACAGACATTAAGATCGGGAGAATTGCCAGGCCATTCATTATTTCCGAAAAAATCAATGTTATTTTCCTTAAGCAGTTGTTGCGTCGCAAGTGCTTTCATACAGGGGGCTTTGTCGTGAAGAAAGGCCTGTTCAACATCCAAAACACACTCGGGGTCTTTCAAAAACGGAATTACATGTTGGGCTAAAATTACATTTCGAAAATAAGGCCCATCCCAACTGGTTCCTCTTGGTTTGATAACCCAGATGAGCTTCCGAATAGAGAAACATAATGAAAACACCCACACATGCTGATTTTTTACTATTTCTCGATACTTCTGGTCGTCTGGGACTTCATCAGAGTTGTTGCCCAAACCCGATCATTCTGAAAATTTGGTTTTCTGGAGACATAAACGAAGAATTCATCGCTGACAACCAAGTGAAGGAAATCGTCTTCCGTCCATTCCTCAAGATAATCACAAAACCATAGCCGATCTTCAATATTAAGATCACTCTTCCGTGGCTTAGCTATTTCATGCCAAGCACTCAAGCCTTGGCGAACTCGAAATTGATGCACAAGTTGCCGATTGACTATCTTACCACGACGGATAAGTATCTCTTTCGCTACCTCAGAGCAGCTCTTCTTTCGGCGCCGTGATGCAGCAAGCACAATGTCTTTCGATTCTTGAGATAATTTCTCCGGTCTTCCTCCTCGAAATTCTGTTTCACAATCTTCAGGATTCTTATTCCAATTCCTTTTGACAAAGTCTTCTGATCTTTTTAATCTCTCAGCCACCAGTGTCGAGTTATGAAAGTTGCACCAGCTTCCTTTGCTTCACGAAATGTGACAGCTCGAATGCGGTCAAGAACTCGCTTTTTCTCTGAATCGTTCAAAATAGATGATGCCATGGTTTCTGTGGGGAAAAAAATGGTAAGAATTAAAATCACAGGAATAGAATATAATGGTTTTTATTCAGATTTTAACGCTCTTTCAAGTGGTCTCGCCGGTTTTTATCTATCTTTTAGTTTTTGCTCTACAGGGGGGGGGGGCAATCATTTCCTGACACCCCGTATAGTAGTAAAGGTTCTTACAGCTAAATTTATGTAACGAAATTATTATTAGAAACGTCTGAGAAAAAAATGTATGCCAATCCATCCTGTTAAAATGTAAAGATTTTAGTGTGATTTAATTAATTGGAATTTAAATGCAATTTGATAGTAATTAATTGTAACAATTTAACTATAGTTTTGCAAAATTGAACAAGTTCCTGGCAATGTCACGATGCGTTACTTAAATTGATGGTACTTGTAGGTTATCTCCCCCACCCCCCACCAATTTTGACAGAATATTTTCGTTAAAACTAACGAAAATATCACGACTTAACCTAACCAATTATCAAGGGCGTACAGTTGATCTATTAGTAAATAGTAAATACTATTCCAGAAACAAACACTGTTATAATTAATAATAGATCAACTGTACGCCCTTGATAACACTGGCCAACAAAATGAAACTTTTTTTTCTCATCACAAACATGATCACACTTTTCTTAATGCATGTTTCGCGCTGATTCCGAATCTGGTTTTACTTTTTTTCTAGCACGTATAGTTATATAGATACACTGGTTTTTATATTTTTAAGTTTTTGATATTGCTATAAGAAAATTTATGGATGTATAGATCACACTTAGGAATGCTAAACAACAAATACATCATATACCTTATTCAATGTACTTATAAATAAAGAATATATACATTATTTTATTAAAAGCGCTGTGAGTGTGATTTCCTTTTGTAAATTTGGCCTGGATTGTCACGATACAGCATCCAACAATGGTCCGCCATCATGCTTTCATTCCAATATCCTTTGTAGCGCTTCTCCATCATCTGAATATCTTGATGGGAGCGCTCTCCTTGCTCGTCACTCACTGCACCAAGGTTTTCAGGAAAGAAATCTAAGTGGGAATGCAGGAAGTGAATTTTTAACGACATTCGACACTCCATTTCTTTGAAGGCATCAAGGAGGTTCTTGACTCCATCCTTATACGCAGGTGACTTGTTGCTTCCAAGAAAGTTTTCACATATCCATTTGAACGCCAGCCAAGCCTTCAATTCCAGCGGACTTAGGACTTTTTCAAATTCAGTGTCATTCAAAACCTCCCTTATTTGTGGCCCAACAAAAATGCCTTCCTTCAATTTTGCTGCAGTAACCTTCGGAAATTTCCTTGAAAGGTATTGGAACCTTCAGAATTGACTTTACCCATTGCTTTAACAAAATTCTTCATTAAACCAAGTTTAATGTGAAGAGGTGGCAGATAGATCTTTTGGGATCCACTAAAGGGACAGACTGGACATTGCTTATCCCTGGGACATATGTATACCTAAGTGGCAGTCACTTTTGGTGTAATGTTCTATAGTGGCGCGACTGTCCCAAAGGCAAAGGAAACAACAAAATTTTGTGAATCCTGACTGCATACCCATAAGCATTCCTATAACTTTTAGATCTCCACAAACATTCCATTGATGACTGTCGTATTTCATTGCCTTAAGTAGTATATCCATATTGTCATATGTCTCTTTTAGATGGACGGAATGGGCAATGGGGATGGATGGCATTATATTACCATTATGCAAAAGAACTGCTTTCAGGCTTCTCTGCGACGAATCAATAAAGAGGCGCCACTCAGATGCCACATACGTCTGAGATATGGCTGTAAATAGTCCATTGATGTCATGGCAATAACAGAGAGGACCGTCTACTGAAAAGAATGCTGTTAATTCAAAATTCCGCTTTCGGTAGTAACTAATACGAACATTGTTCTCAAGTAAATTGTTCTCCTTTAGTCTTGAGGCGAGAAGCTCTGATTCTCTTTAGACAGCGATAAGTCTCTAACAAGATCATTCAACTGTCCTTGGGTTAACTTTTTAGGCTCTAAATGTCTACCTTCAAAAGTGTACTCTGGTTCTGTAGATGGTCCGGAAACGCCAGTTGCACCTTCATCACTTTCCATGTCATCTATGATAGAATCTAGCCTATCACTTGGGGGAATTGGAATGGGCAATGTTTCATCATGTTTTACTGGTCTACGTGCTGAATCCAAGTTTGGATATACAATCTGGTGTTTGTTCTTGGCAGAAAACCCATTAAGTTCACACTACAAAAATAACAGTCTTCATGATGATCTCTCGGCTCCCTCCATATCATGGGTATGGCAAATGGCATTGAAGCTTTCTTTTTGTTAAGCCAATCACGTAATCCATTTGAACAGCCAGAACAGATTTGATGTGGCGCCCATGGTTTATCTTGGTCACCTAGATGGCAACCAAAGTATAGCTTGTATATTTTCTTAATGTCGGTTGTAATACTTCGTCGCTGTGTTTTAGTTGTGAACTGGCCGCATACGAAACAGAACTTGTCGGGGTCATTCTTACATTGTCGAGGCATGTTGAGTGACCTGAGCAAACTATAAATTGAAAAAAAATGTACACCAACTTGACACAACAAGTTCTTGGACTGGACTGATCTTTTAACACACAAAGCACGGCGTTGTTGCCTGAATCACAATGCTGCTAGACGTAAAAGCTCACACCTGAAATACATAAGATGTATAATTAAGATAATTGAAATAAATAAGATGAATAAACTAAAAAAACACAATAAAATAAACACAATCAAATGTTGAAATATTAGTATTTTGCCTATTTAAAATGGTTAAATCTGTGTAGTTATATATATGCCTTCATCCTGAAAACTATACGTGCTAGAAAAAATCTGAATGCAGTTTTGGAATCAGCGTGGAAAATGCTATCCAGCCACCACAAATTTTACTCTGATGAAAAATATTTGTTGACCAGTGTAATTGGTTAGGTTAAGTCGTGATATTTTCGTTAGTTTTAACGAAAATATTCTGTCAAAATTGGTTGGGGGGGGGGGGAGGAGATAACCTACAAGTACCAAATTGATTGTTGAGCATAATTATAATGTAACTACTGGTTTTAATGTGTTAATGCTATATTCAGTTTTAAATTAAAAATTTTAAAAGCGTATTAGTTTTCGAGGCTGTTTTCTTTTGGGTTTTATTATTAATGTTGCTTTGTTAATATTTACTGTTGGTCAATATGATTTGTTTATCCCTGGTATATTTCTATAGTATATTTAGTATATTTAACCTTAATGGCACAAGTTATTGAATGAGCGCTGGAGGAGTGGGGAACGACGGGGGCGATGATTTACGGAGCATGATTTTAATAAAACTGTTTGCAAGAGCGACAGGCAGTGGACGAGTGAGGGAAGGTAGACCCCCAAGATCTATGGAACGATGGCAACGGTAATGATGCCCAATCACTCGTTGCTCGACCGAAATCATTATCCATTGAGAGTTGTGGACGCAACAAGATGTGTCCGCTTGCATCTACGGAAGGGAAATCCCACGCTGCTTGGGAAGATGCACAACAGCTCGCATTAACGAAAGGCATATGAAAAGGAAAGACTGCACTCGTTGCTTCAAGGGAACGGAAGACATGCGATTTCTCTTTTCTACAGTGGAAGGTTGCCGTTCTAAAGTGGTCTGTGAATGGAGTTCCATCTAAAATCTGCCGAAATAGAACTTATGTCCAATGATAATCACTTCATTAATAAGTTATCATGTTCTCGTTTATATTATAGATACTGTATTTTGACAGCTTTACAACCATAGTAAAAATAGTCACTGTGTACACTACATAAACTGTATAAAGATTTTTTTTTTCGCATATCGGAAAGAATCTATAATTGTCCTCGCTTTGTTTTGAATATTTATAAGTTCCACAAAAGTGTTTGATATATTGTGTGCATTTTCTTTTGTATATATTTCTTTTGTATTTATTTGAGTTTCTTGTGTATATAGTTGTTTCTCACGATGATGGCACTCTATGGTTTTGTTTTTTTCCGTACGGAGGAAAAAGGGTGGAGGAAATGTGGTAGAGCGTTGCTGACGTCATGAAATTAGGGAACTGTCGATTCAAACGTTTTGGATCTTAAAATTTTGATTATGTGTAACGGAATCCAAGCAAGCAGTTGGTCCCTGATTTGAAAATTCTACATTATTATTAATTGAAGGGTTGTCGATGTATTAATGATAAGGGTGTGCGATTCGGATATTTTTATTTCGATTCGATTTTCGATTCGATTCGGCCACTTGTTTTCGATTCTCGATTCGATTCAATTCGACTGTGACTGTGCACTGCACTCACCTATACTTTACAATTTACATGCACCAGCAACAACATACTGAAAAGCGTAATAAACAACTGAACCCAAAGAACTAGTCCAAACTTATCACACCGCAAGGCGCGCGCACGTGATTCTGTGACATCACAAAATCCAAAGCTGATCATGCACATTGAGCGCACTCAGATCTTTATAAAAGCGTAATCTCTCAAATATCCAACTATTTTATAACGTTATTATATTATTACATTATATAAAATAATATAATATATATATTTATTTATTTATTTATTTATTTATTTTTATTTTTTTTTCAATTGTTATTCCACGGTTTCGACATTCCATGGTTTTGGGGTACTGCCAATTCATCGTCTCGACAGGTTACAGTTAGCGAATCGAAGAATCGAAATTTTTTAGCTCTAAGTCGGGTCGGGTTTCGATTCTTTTACTGAATCGACCCGAATCGACATTTTCGATTAATCGCACAGGCCTAATTAATGGTTGCTCAAGTTTCACGTGTAAGAGGTTAGAGTGATTCACCAATTAGTAAAGGTTAAATGGGATTGGTGAATCGAGCAAACTTGCTGAGAAGTATAAGTCACTTGTTGCCTGGAAAGGTATTTAATGTATATACATTTCTTCTGTTATTGTGTATATTGCCCGAAAATGTAACGCAATAGAATGGTACTGGAAAATATAGAACTGTTAATTATAACAGTAAATTGTGATTTATAGGCAGTCGAGTTGGGATTTACGGACTTGAGGCCCAGTTCCAAGAAGAAGGATCGGACTGCTGCAATTACTATAGTCAGGCTTCATACATTTAGCCTGCCACGTATCCTGTCGTGAATCTATTTGTCTGAGCTAAGTCTGTCCCCTGTTCTTTCCCAGTGCTCTACTTAGTGTGTGTGTGTGTGTGTGTGTGATTATTGGTGCCATTCGCGTGAAGTGTTTATTATTATTGGAGCACCGACAATTCAGCGCAGGACAATTCAGCGCCGACAATTCAGCGCCGACAATTCAGCGCAAAGACAATTCAGCGCAAGACAATTCAGGGCCAACAATTCAGCGCAAGTCAGTACAGTTAAAAGTTTAGTTAAAAATAATAAAAATAAATCGCAATAAATAAAAAAGAGAAAAATTTGTATATTTATATATATGCTAAATTGGGTCTGTATCGAAGGAGTGACATTTCAAAGGAGTGACATAACAAAGGAGTGACATAAATATCGTAACGAAGGAGTGACATAACGAAGGAGTGACAAATCGGAGATAAAATTCAAAGGAGTATAATTATTAAAATTTTATTTAAAAAACAAAATTTGTTAGAATTGTTAAAATTAAGATTTTATTTCAAAAACTAGAAACCTAACCTAACCTAACCTAACCTAACCTAACCTAACAGTTGCAAGCCTCTCTTCCCTCTGGATTTGTTCTTTTCTTCTTTGTTGGTATTTTCGCGCTGAATTGTCTTTGCGCTGAATTGTCTTGCGCTGAATTGTCTTGCGCTGAATTGTCTTTGCGCTGATTTGTCTTGCGCTGAATTGTCGGCGCTGAATTGTCCTGCGCTGAATTGTCGGGTCACGATTATTATTATTATCTCAGGATTAATTGCTATTAATTGAATATATTTATCTCGAATTAAGCGTTATTTTCCTTTCAATTAAGGTGTTACAGTAACTTTCCTACTTAATAGACATACGATCGGTCTAGATCGCTAGAATATTGGCTACAAGGGAGGTTTGGAAACGGAAGTGCTGAGGTTACAGTTTGAGTACACTCTCACCTTAGGACGATTCTAGCACAGAACCCGCGAGTCTTGCGAGTTAACGACAATAACGCTACGACCAACCGGTAAAAGTATTTTTGTGTTTGTCATACAAATTAAAAGAAGGAAAAATCGAAGCGTACAAAGAAATTGGTACATAAAATTATTTTAACATAAAATGTTAAAGTTTATACCGAGATATTTATAGTGTTACTTGAATGTAGCTCGATGAACCATTGCAATAAATTACATGAATTTTAATTTTAGTTGCGTATACAAACGTATTTCAGAGAATTTATGAGCCGCTCTTTATGAACGCTTCGAGTCGATCAGCGAAGTTAAGCAACATTGAGTTTGGTTAGTAGTTGGATGGAAGACAGTCCTCCGCCTCCAGATGATGTAAGAACCCGTAATTTGGATTCCACGTAAAGCTGTAGGTCCCCTCTGTCATATGGCTTTAAATGTTGCGTTGCGAAGGAGTTTAAAAAACCCCATCAACTAACCACCTTGAGTGTGCCAATGCCAATGGCTTCACATTTGTCATTTTTATTAATTTTTCATGGTATTCTTTACGTTCTGCATTCAGTGTTGGGCACTAAAGCGTTAATCCGATAACAGTTAATTAACGAAGTTAACTTTTTTTAACGGACTATTAACGGAAGTTAATTTCCATTTATCGTTATCGGACCAGTTAACTTCCGATAACTCGATATTTAGTCTGTTAAAGTCCGTTAACACGTTAAGTTGGTCTTTCTGAAGGGCAACCAGCACATTGTGTCATAGTCTTTAATAAATGTGCCTAAAATTTAATTTTACCTTTCAGTTCCCGCCATAATAATTCTCTGGTAAATTAAAATTTAGTTAATGGTTAGTGGTTACAAGGGTTTCAAAACAAAACATGTAATCAGTACATTTTTATTAAACATAAAAAAAAAAGTTATTAAGCAAAAAAGTTGCAATACTTGATAAAAATACAGTTAAATACCTATTTATTGTTGGATTTTGCATAAATAAACATTTTCTATGGGTTTTAAAGCTGTTTTCCTTGATTTTTTTAAATGTTAGTAAAGAAATAGTTATCGTTAACGGATTATCGTTAACTTCCGTTAACTTTGTAGTAAAATTATTGGATTATCGTTATCGGAGTTAAAAATTGGGGTTAACGGATTATCGTTATCGAAGTTAACGTTTTGGTTAACGGTGCCCACCACTGTCTGCATTAAATGAGCTGAAGCGGAATGCATTTACATAAGAGACGCTTCATAGGCGTTTAAAATACATTCAAGGTATATAATTCAGTATGTAAGAAAATAAGGTGATTTACACTGTTAATTAATGACTGGTATTATACGAGCAACTGTCAACGTTTCGAACGCTTCTAGAATCGCTTCGAAATGTCAAAAGGATAAAGTCGTTAATTATTATATGATATTACCTTGTAAGCGATGTTACGCATATTCATATACGCGTGACAACTGTCTTTTGTAAGCAAAACTAATTAAATATCAGTATACGAGAATTAAAACTTAAATAAACACTTATTACCTAAAGACTATACGGATGTATGTATTGTATGTATGTAAGAAAGGTTAGCAACCTCTAATTACAACATTCTTACTTTGCATGAAAGTATGTTTAAGAAATGTTGCATCCGAGAATCTCGTCATTTCGAATTCCGTTCCGATACCTCGAACTTAATTCAACGTCTGGAAACAAAACAAAACTATTTTCCTTTTTAACGACAACATTTGCGTATATTAAAGTAATATATGGGTATCAGATTCCAAGAATAAGGGAGGATTTTCAACAGGATGTACAGTCATTGTGCTTTTGTGCTTTCGATAAGGAAGCATTTTAATTTGTGGGGGGGGGGGAACATATTATATAGTTTTTAATAAGTTCTAAATAACCTTTGGTTAGCTTCTGGCCGAATTGTTCATTCTGACGAAGGTTACGCTTTTCAATTAGACCTACAGTTTAACGTGGAATCCGAACACGCCCCACCAGCAGCCCAGCGTCTTAACCACTATGCCACCCAGGGTACCCATTTATCTACCACCCACTTTCTTTATTGTTTGGAAGTATGAACAGCTGGGTTTTGCTGCTGCGCGCCGGCTGCCGTCACCGGATCTCGATCCCGGGGCCGATGGATTCGTAGTCAGCGACGCTAGCTAACCACTACACCACCGAGGCGCATATATAATATATATATAGATATATATATATATATATATATATTATATATATGTAATATCTACTATAATATTATATATATATATATATATATATGTAATATCTACTATAATATAAATATATATGTAATGTCTACTATATATATATAATATATATATATATAATATATATATATATATATATATATATATATATATATATATAATATATAATATATATATATACACACCAGTATATACCAGTATATTACAATAGAACCTTCATTACAGTAGAGATGAAAGAAACTTTTATGGAAAATATTAATTAGCGAAAAATTGTCTAAAAAAAATATACACATTTTGTTATTTAATAACCAACTTTAATTAATTCACTATTTTATTTAACGTTTTTATCTTAAGAACATTAATGACAGGACGAGTTATTTTATTTAAAATAATAAAATAAAAAAAAAAATTTAATGTTAAAATATAGATTTGGTGAAACAAATGTTCGTTTACAAATACAATTTTTAAAAATTTATTTCATGCCAAAATCGCCCTTAATTATTATTAAGAATTAAAACTGTATTTGTTTGCGCACAGTTATTGGTTTTATTCGTAAGAGTCTTGCAGTATAAACGTGTACACACACACACACACACACACACACACACACACACACACACACGACGAGGTGTACTGCTGAATACACGAAAGGCCTTGGAATAATTTTTCCCTTTTTCCTTGTGGGTTTGCATTATATATATATATATTTAAACTGCAAACACGCAGTATAATTAACGTAATGAACGACGCTTGTATAGGAGAATATACCGCGCAAGATGAGAGCGAGAGAACGAAACAAATGAAAAAATGAGGTAACCACCCGGGAATCGAACCCGGGATCTTCCGATTGCCGGTCAGATATGATAACCATTACACGACGGGCCTCACTCAATCAAATGTCGTAATTCCTCTACATACGCGCAGAAACCAATGCCCCAAGGGGGCACCTCCCGCATGCCGTACATTATATACATTTAAACTGCAAACACGCAGTATAATTAACGTAAAGAACGACGCTTGTATAGGAGAATATTCCGCGCAAGTATGGTTATCATATCTGACCGGCAATCGGAAGATCCCGGGTTCGATTCCCGGGTGGTTACATTTTTTCATTTGTTTCGTTCTCTCGCTCTCATCTTGCGCGGGTTATTCTCCTATACAAGCATCGTTCTTTACGTTATATATATATATATATATATATATAAGGCTTCAATAACGATAATGAAGCATATTAAAATAATATTTTATATTATTTCAGAAATATGACGTAAATATGTATAGTTAAAATTAACGCGTATCGTAAAAAAGTAATAATTAATATCGTTGATATTCTATGAATGTTAAATTTAATTACATTATGAATAACTCGAATTAGAAATAATAATAATAATAATAATAATAATAATAATAATAATTACAAGAAAAATATGAACCACAAAATAAATTTTAAAAAAATGGCTTCCAAAAAAAAAATAAATAAAAGAAATAAAAAAAATAAAGACGTAAAATCTCGAGGAATGGAATAGAATTATAAACCTTATATTAGAATACAATAAGAGTCAAATCTCTACACAATATATGTTTAATAATAATAATAATCCGAAGGAGTTCCTTTATCTTTGTAATTTATACATTTCCAGATTCTTATTTTTTACTATTATTATTATTATTAATATTATTATTATTATCATTATTATTATTATTTAAAAAAAACTTTCGAACTTTTATTTTTCATCAATGAACAAAATGCATTGAAGACATTTTTGTATACATTTTCTCTCGACAATAATAATTTTCGTCCAAATAATTGGACTTCAAGTTGATTTTCAACAGAAAATTACGTTTCAAATACAGAGCGAAATTATATATACTGTATATATGTACATATATATATATATATATATATATATATATATATATATTATAATATATATATATATATATATATATATTACTCAGTTCTGGTTACACAAACTTTAAATATATTAAATATATTTTAAAAATTTTGTAAAAAAAATCTGAGGTAATTTTTTCTTATGATTTCAAAGCATTTCGAACATGACAAAAGCGCGGATTCCTCTCGACCTTAATTACGAAATACAAAAAAAAAAGAATTTTTTATACAAATATATGTTCAGGATGTTTTATATATTATATAAATATACATACTGTATATATATATATATATATATGTGTGTGTGTGTGTGTGTGTGTGTGTGTGTGTGTGTGTAGTTAGTAAGGAGAGTTGAGCGCGGAGAGAAAGTGTACATGTTTATAATAAAGAAGGACGAATGCAGAATCCTAAAATTTATTATCGTGAGAACGATTCTCCGTGAATAAAATGAAAGCCTCTTCATATTATTTCTCTTTCTGATCCCTTTTTCCACGAAATGCTCTCTCTCTCTCTCTCTCTCTCTCTCAACGGCATAAATTTATTTGTACAACAAAAGTAGTCCCCCAACCCCCACCACACACAAACAAACAAACAAGCTTTTTGCTCTTCGCATCTTCGCAGTCCACTCTTCGGGTCCTCATGCCCTGAATTTATCATGGGGAACATAAAGAAAGCGCAGAAAGAGTCTGCAGATAAGTTTCGGTAAGAAATGAATTGCACTCTCCAAATTGGAACGACGAGGACCGTTCTACCGCAGTTCAAGCTTCCATATATATATATATATATATATATATATATATATATATATATATATATATATATATATATATATATATATATATACTGCACAATAGTGTGTCATATTTGTAAATGTTCAAGAATATTTTCTGTTTTCGGAAACGGTGAACCGACCCAAAGATTAATTACAAAACCGAAGACTTTTCTTAAACACGAAAACATCTTCCATAATGGGATTAAAATATTTAATTTAAAATTGAACGCTTCTTCTTTCCTTAATTTACACCAACTATCGTAAGATAGGAAGTGTAGTTAGGTAGTGTAATAATATATATATATATATATATATATATATATATATATGTATATACAACTTGTACCTTGTGTACACATTATACAAGAGGATATATATATATACACCTTGCTTGTACCTTGTGGGGAACGGACGTGTTGTGTCTCTCTCTGTATTAACACCCAAAAAAGAGGGGAGTAACCTACTCGGCGGTTTATTTTGTTTACACCCAAAAGTGTATAAAGTATCAGTGAATCCGTGCATATAAATTATAAAGTGAAATTCATTAAAATTAAGAAAGTGCAATACAGTTTATATAAATTATCACCAGTTTAACGTATATATTTAAACCGTAATACGGTTGGCATTCGAGAAATTTTTGAAACAAGGCAGGAAAAAGGTCATAAAACGCAAAGGTCAGAAAATCCTCGCGACTATCGAAAGAAAAGGAAAGAGAAAGAAAGGAAAAAATAAGTAAATAAATAAATATAATTTGTGTGTGTGTATTTCTTTTCACAATAATTAATGAATAGCATGACCATGAGTCCAACTTCTCACTTAATTCAATTTGTGTAATCTGGAAACAACTGAAAAGGCAGCAACAAGATGCGATTTCTGTCAAAAACTGCACGACTTTATCGGCATGAATTGGGATGATAGGAAAATATCCCTCGTCTCGAACGCTAAACAGATCGCAGGAATCACATTTCTGTGTGTCGCATGTACACAAACTGTAAACTCCTTTGCGGTATTTAAAGAAATGGAGAAAGCGAATTCGAGTGTTACAGAAAAGGAGGGAAAATGGGGAAACAAGAGTCTGGAAATGTCCCAATGAGAATTCGGGTGGATGAGAGAGAAGACGAAATAAGAAATAACAATATAATAATGAATAACAATATAATACAGAATGAAGACATAGATGAAAGAAAAGAGACAAGTAAAATTTGCGAGGTGATAAAACTGCCCAACGAACAAAATGATAAAAAGATAAAAAATAAAAATGTAGGAAATAAAGAGCCAAAGAAAAATAATGATAATATCAAAATTAAGAACATAGAAAATAACCAGATAACAAGAAGTAGAAGCGTAGAAAATACCGTTTGTAAATACTACGCAAAAGGGTACTGCAGATATCGGGATGGGCAATGCATCAATGCACATCCCACATTATGTAACACACATTATACAAGAGAATATTGCAAATTTGAAAAAAAGTGCAAGTTCCACCACATTACTGTCTGCAAGATATGGGAGATGCAAATACGGACAAAATTGCCCTTACCACCATCCTCAAAGGAACCCGACAGGTGAACAGAGGCAAATTCTCGGAGGACCACAAGACAACGAAACCGGCACCACTATTGGAAAACGAATCGAATGTATGTGAAAATGATAGAGAAAACATAAAAACAATCCAAGCCAACATTCAGGGCCTTAAATCAAATCATTCCCCGGACAAAGTTTTATACCTGAAAGGACTCATGCAAGAAACCTGAGCAGACTTTGCATACCTCACGGAAACCCATTTAAAGGACTGCCAGGCGAACTGTGAACACTGTGAGTTCTGTATTGATAAAAAAGGTATACAAATTGACAACTATAACATCTTCCGAGCCGACAAAGCGGTGAGATGTAAAGGAGGATGTACTATTTACACACGCGAAAGGCATATGGCAGAAATGACTATAAGTACCTGAAACAGCTACGTAGAATGTGTAGCAGCAAAAGTTGAAAAATTAAATATGTGCTAATTGTAATGTACAGACCCCCGAACACGCCAACCTCAAAATTCTCCGATTCCATTATAGAGGTAAGAAACTGGGTAAAAGATCTATACTCTCCAACTCCAAATATTTTTCTCTGTGGTGATTTTAATTTTCCATTCATGAGCAGGAGCAGGTAAAAATGCTACTAGCTCTGGCTGATGAATTTATGTTAACACAAGAAATAACAGAAAACACAAGAAAAACAACTTCCTAGATTTGGTGTTCACAAACAACAGCAACCTAATTGATAATGTAGAAATATCCCCAACTATAATATCGGATCACAACATTATTGAAATAACAACCAATATAAAAGCAACAAGAAAGGAAAGAACACGAACAACAGAAAGAAGCAAATTCTAAATTTTTAATTTTCACTCCAAAGCTATAAACTGGGAAGATGTTGCATCCAGCATGGAAATAATAGATTGGAAATCCATCTTCGAGACCAAGACAACGGAAGAGATGCTAACGACTTTAGAGGAGAAGATACTGGAAATTGTGGAAAGACATGTCCCAAAAATACAACAAAGGGGAAAGAGAAGCAGGTTCGAGGGACAAAAGAGGTCATTGTTTCGAAAGAGAAAAAGAGTGACTGCAAAATTAAGTAACTGTAAAAATAACAACATCAGAAAAATATTAAATGATAAACTGCACAGTATCAATTGCGTCATACAGGAACTAATTGAGAAGCATACAGAAAAAGAAGGTGAAGCTATAGAGGCGATAAAGAGTAACTCAAAGTACTTCTATAATTTTGCAAAAAGGAAGTCGAAAAACCATGCGACTATTGGACCTCTGAAAAACGAAGGCAGTGCTTTGTCTGATGATGTAACAGAAGTATCCGAAATATTAAGAGCTCTGTACGAATCATCTTTCAGTATCCCAAAAACTGAGAAGCTGAAGAAGAACTACAAGGGACCGGAGAAATGGAATGCCACACTGATCAAAAACCGCAAGAATGCAATCGCTGAGCCCCTATATTGGATATGGAGACAATCATTAGACACGGAGAAATACCGGGCATCCTGAAGAGCGCGAACATAGTCCTAATATATAAAGGAGATTGATCCGAGGCCAAAACATATAAGCCAGTGTCGCTTCCATCTCATCTCACTATAATATTTGAAAGAATAGTTAGACAGAAAATGCATGACTTTTTGGAAACTCAGAAAAAATTAAATGATAACCAACATGGGTTTCGGTCAGGCAGATCAAGCCTATCACAACTAATAGAACACTATAACAACATTATTGATACACTTGTAAATAATGAAAACTATGATGTAATATACACAGACTTTGCCAAAGCGTTTGACAAGTGTGACCATGGGATCATAATACATAAACTAAAGCATATGGGAATAACAGGAAAAGTAGGGAAATGGATGTATAATGTTCTTAGTGAGCGGCGGCAAGTCGTTACAGTACAAGGAGCATGTTCATCAGAATCAGAGGTCCTCAGCTCAGTACCACAAGGAACAGTATTAGCTCCACTACTCTTCATAATCATGCTAACTGACATAGATGAGGACGTTACCAGAGTCAGCACAGTAACATCCTTTGCCGATGACACAAATATCAGTAGGAAAATAAGAAACTCAGAAGACATAGGATCTCTACACACAGACATGAACAGAATCTACAAGTGGATGGAAGACAAGAATATGAAGTTCAACACTGAGAAATTTCAGCTGTTACGGTACGGAAAAAGAGAAGACCTAAAATCCATGGAATATTACACCCTCCAGATGGACAGGAAATTCAGAAAAATTCTAAAGCAAAAGAAAAGACTTGGGGGTTGTAATGACTGATGATGCAAAATTTGAAACACAAAACAAGATAGCAGTAAACAGAGCAAAGAGAGTAACTGGGCAGATACTGAGAACCTTTAAACGAAGGGATAGGAATATAATGATTCCTCTACTGAAAACACTGATCATACCCAAATTGGAATACTGCTCGGTCCTAACATGCCCATATAAAAAAGAAGACATTAGACAACTAGAAGGGATTCAGAGAAACTTCACAGCAAAGATCAAGGGGTGCAAAGAACTAAATTACTGGGAAAGGTTACGCGAATTAAACCTATATTCACTGGAAAGGAGGAGAGAGAGATACACCATTATTTACACTTGGAAAATAAAGGAGAAACTAGTCCCTAATCTTACTCTGAACCAGTGGTGGAATTCAAAAATTTTAAGAACCGGTTCGCCCTCCCCTCCCCTCCCCTCCCCTTCCCCCCTTCTCCTCTCCCTTCCGTGTCAGAAATGAAAACTAAAAAAATGTTTTTATTGAAATTCTTTATTTAATTTCCTTTTAAATATTTCCAAATCGCCTCCAAATCGAACTCGAGAAACTTTAGGAACCGTTCGCACGAACCGATGCGAACCGGCTGAATGCCACCACTGCTGTGAACCCTATAACTCCCCAAACAACAGTGGAAAGTAGAAAAGGAAGACTATGTCGTGTTCCCAAATTAAAGGCGAGAGAGGGAACATCCTGAACCCTGAAAGAAAATAGTTTTGTTGTGAGAGGACCAAAACTGTTTAATCAGCTGGCTCAGAACAATCCCCGATGAGCCGGGCGTACCTGGCTATGTGAGGTGGAGAGTACAAAAAACCAACTCACTACTTCACCAGGCCAACTCGAGAGGAGGGGCGACAAGTTTGACCTTCGTGAAATGAGGAATCATTGTGCGGAACATTTGAAAGGTTGAAATATTCAAGAAGCTTGTTTCCTCGCTTCGCGTGGGTGAGTGCGCCCCAAGTGGCATATATATATATATATATATATATATATACATACTATATATTCTCAATAGTTTTTGAATGATTATTTTCCAGAACTGCATGTGTGTAACCAAACAATGGTGTTATTAGTTCATTTAACGGTGTCTGATGCCCATACCCCGTCGTTGATCCCATCTTTCAGCGGTAGTCCTGAACACGTTCTACCGTATCTTGGCGACGTTGATATGATTTCGCAGACTCTACAAGTTCCCAACCCTGTCTCTGTACACTTTTAATATGACGAATCCGTACGCAAAAAAGTCAAGCGGTATCAAATCCGCCGTTCGTTTTGCCTTTGCTTTGGCTGGTTACTGCATTTGGCTCTTCACCGCTCAAGGGAAACGCTCGTTTTTGTAGTCACGTATATAATGATGGTAAAATGAGGCAGCGCTGCATCCTGTTGAAAAACGAGTGTCCACAGGACGCCATGAGATGCAAGTTGTGGATGCTACTAAATGACTTGATAATTCTCACTCTTTACAGTGGGTTCGTGGAACATGAGTTGGCTATAAACCTTTTTTCCCGTTATTCTTAACCAAACATTCAGTTTCAGCGTGTCTCGTTTCTATTCCTGTGGCTGCTCGTTATGCCCGTTATGCTCGTTATATTCAGACAGGCTATATATTCCTTCTTCAAAGGTAGGAAGGTAATCTCGTCACTGAAACGCATATACTCTTGTGGATCCTCAGCTTCCACAGCCAATACAGAAAGTCATATAGCAACTCATGGTGTACGATCTGATTATGGTACGTACGTTTTTTGAGGTGGTGAAATTGCAGGATCTTATGCGATGTGGGCGGTAGCATGTCCATTGTCCAGCTTAGATAATGCAAATAGTATAGGTACGGACTTTGTTGGTCTGTGTTGAAAAGCTTCACTTTTCTCGCCATCGCCACATTCGGATACACTAGCTGACTAGCAGGTCGAAACGTTTACCAGCAGACGGATTTGACATCTGTTGGACTAGTTTTTTGAATTTGCGTGTAAAATCTCTGCCGTATACTTCCTCGTACGAAAAGCCAAAGAGACGACAGGTAACGAGTTATACTAGATATGTAACCATATATCATTGTTGGTTATGTCTAGTATCTGCGAAAAGAAAATATACCATTAGGAAAATGGTAAATATACACCTATGATATGTTTGTTGCATTAAAATAAATATTTTCAACGTAACAGAGAGCAAGACTTTAGAAATACCATATATATATATATATATATACATATATATATATATATATATATATATATATATATATATATATATATATATATATATATATATATATATATATATATATATAATATTAGAAGTATTACAAAATAAATTATTAAAAGCGTAAAACATAAACCAACAATATATAATATTAGAAAATTATGTGTATTAACTTTATTATGCGTCTATTAATAGCGTAATAGCAAAAATGCAGTGTTTATAGGATGGTATTTATTACGTATAAAAATAATGATGAGTTATTATCAATATGTTTGTGCCTCAGAAAGGGGCTTTGTTCTTACCCAATTAGAAGAATTCTAGGAAATTAATAACTTGTATATATATATGAGAAGGAGATTGTAGACACCAATCGACCAGGGAAGTACTCCGGGAGGACGTTAGGCAGGAGGCAGGGAGTGCTGGAACTCCCGTTTCTCCTGTTACCGTCCTCTTTAGCTGACCTTTTTCCCGTGTCTCATCTACCTTGTGAGCAGTTCAGCATGCTTTCATAAACACACTTCTCTCTCTATTCTTCCCTACTCAGCTCAGACTTGCATTTTACACACTACAAAATCTTTTGAAAAAAAAAAAATAGCATCGTGAACCTCAGAGACCTTGATGGGGGGGGGGGCATTTTTGCGGGGGCTCGCCCTTGGCTCCTCCTTCATCCATAAAAAAAAAAAAAAAAATATATATACTCTAAGTGACAGTATATATGTATATATATATATATAATATTATATATATATATATTGAGGATAAAAACGTAGAGGTAGAGCAAAAAAGTCATTATATTTGGCTGCAGCCGACGTTTGGGGCAACTCTACCCATCTTCAAGGCCTAATTAATAGAGAGCTAAAATTAATAAATGACGTAAAATATATAGATAACGAGAGTTAAAACCTAAATAAATGTACAAAATTAAAAATTTTAAAATTCTTTAATCATTAAAATGCTCGTCCTCGCTTCGTATTTACGAATCTTTACGTATTAAATTTTTGAACCCTAGTCTAAACACTGATTCTGGCTGTTACCCGCTTTACATTAACTAGATGAAGTACGGAAAATGATGCTAATTATCCACCATTTATTTATTATATATTATATAATTTATTATATAATAATATAATATTTATTTATTATATTAATTTAATTTATTTATTATTTATTATGTAATTTATTATATAACAATATAATATTGAGGATAATATTTAAATGTTAAAAGGAGGTTTAACTTAATGAATTATAAAGCTAATTAACTGATGGTAATTAACTAATTAGGCGTACGCACCGTAATTTACGTTTTTTTGTTAATATAAATTTTATTATTATTTGTAAATTCATTTCTATGTATTAATAAATAATGATATTTTTCAACTGCGAATATGACGTAATAGAATTATTCTTTCATACATTTCGAAATGCAAATATTATTTATTAAATATCAGAAGGAAAATGAAGGATGAAAAATGTATAGAAGTGTCTCTTTATATACATTTCCGCATTCATTTTAAGGCGATAAAGAATAATAGCGTCGCGTGTATTAATTAATTCAACTCAGATCCATAATGAACAAATTAAAATATGAACTCTTTTTACTTTATTTTTAATACTCTATCATTGTACATCCATTACTTTGCCGTAAACAAGGCACAAGTATTGTTGTATTCAATGTATTGAATAATCAGTGGCGGCTCGTCGGTAGGCACTACGGAACTGCAGCACTCCTAAATTTTTTATTTACAATTGAAATAATCAAGAACAATATAAGGATGAGCTCACTGAATAACTTTTTCAATAACTTTTGAAACTTTTATTCATTGCTCAATTCTCATCCTTTTATTTCAGTAATTATTTCAACCCATTCTTAGAGACAGCACCTCCAGAATTTTTAGTCACGAGCCGCCACTGGTCACCGTCACTATTGATTCATGTACAGCTAATATAGGCCTGTAAACGACTTCTACCCGCGCGCAAAGTTTGAGGGTATATGGAAACTATTCGATTTTGGATCATATTGTGTAGAGCAGGATGAAAGCTGCGTGAATGTTATACGCACTCTTTGCGTAAATATATTTTGCGTAAATGATATACGAAGGGTTGACAAAAATAAATAGACACCTTTGGTTTTTCCATAGTTTTTTATTTGATAATAAAATTCAATAAATAATAACAGATTTACTGAATGAATATATTTAGAATCGTGTTTCTTTTCCATTTCCATTACGTAAAATTGACACACGTTCTGGCATTCCATTGATGAGTTTTGCCATTTGTTCGTGAAAACAATTGACAACTAATCTAAAATTATTATGACATAAATTCACGTGCATTATATTAACTGAAACCTGGTTAACATCCATGGATACACGAGCTACCATGTATGTAAGGCTGACAATAGGGGAGGAGGTGTAAGTATATTTGTAGACTCAAACTACAAGAATAGAAGTGACGTACCAACTTTCATTACAAAAATCGATAGACTTCTAACTTCAATCATATCGGTAACAATTGTGTCATTGCGGGAGACTTAAATATTGATTTCATGAAAGAACATTCAAATAATAACGCGAGCTTCCTTCGCAACATCATGACTGCGGGTGGTTTTAAATTAGATATTACAAAGCCAACTAGATTTCACAATAACATTAGAGATTTGACTCTGCTTGATCAGATCTGGGTGCCATCCCCGCTTGACTGCATCTTTGGTATAATTATATTAAATATAACTGATCACTTGTCTACATACACCATGCTAACCACCCATTTCTCAACACAGGAAAATATAAAGTTGACTATAGATCTTACAGATATAATAACAAACTAAAATTCTTGAGAAAAATAACAGCTTTTCGTTGGACTGGAGTAAACGAAAATAATCATGACATTGGAACAAAATTTGAAGCATTCTCAAGCCCACTAATGGATATATTGAACATAAACTTCGCTCTTAAATCAAAAGTAATATCTAAAACTAAATACAACAACCAATGTTTCATCCCAGCACTCATTGTGAGTATTAAACGCAAACAAACATTCTTTAAATTATGGAAAACTGATATTATTACCGAACAGACATACAAAAATTATTGTAACAAAACTTAATGCAGTCATTATAAAACCAAAAGCAGATCATTATTGTTAAAAAATTGATGACAAAAGTCCAATCCAAAAAAGGCTACGGAACACTCTGAAGGATTTAATTAACACAAAGAGGGAGAAAAATCCCTTGTCCTCCCCCACACAAGCCAGAAATTCTTACGGTAATCCCAAAGATAGCCAATTCACTAAACAACTTCTTTGCAAATATCGGCTCCAATACTGCAGCCTCGAACCCAATTACAGACACTCACTACCGACAATACATTCCACAACCAAATTCAAACTAATTTTTCTTTGATTCAATCCTCCAATACGATATGTCACCAGCAATAAAAAATCTAAGGAATAAAGATTCTGATATCAATACAGTTCCGGTAAAAATATACAAATTAGTATCCGATGAAATTGCAATACCACTCAGTACACTAATGAATGGATCAGTAACACTAGGTATATTCCCTGACATTCTAAAGGAAGCCAGAGTATGCCCTGTATTTAAATCGGGAAACCTAAGCATTCCAACCAATTATCGTCCCATTTCCTTACTCCCAATTTTAAGTGAAGTATTTGGAAAAATTCGTATACAATAATTTACTAAATTCTTAATCAGATACGATTAAGGATTGGGTTTAGAAGCGGGCATACAACGGAAGATGCCATAAACATGCAATTAGAAAATGTGTATCAGAACTTAAACAACAAAAAACACACTGCCTTGATATTCCTCGACTTGTCAAAAGCATTTGATACACTTTCGCATGAAATCTTATTGAATAAACTTCACATATATGAAAAAAGAAAAAATATCCACGATCGGTTTAAATCATGTCTGTCAAATCGTCATCAGTACATCAAATTAAAAGATAATTTACCCGACAAGGAGATACTAACTAGTGGAGTTCCACAAGGATCTGTTCTTGGCCCATTACTATTTCTAATTCACGTTAACGATTTTCATCTTTCAACCACATTAAATTGCGTACAATACGCAGATGATACCACATTTATTTCTTCCCATCATAATTTAGACCTTCTGATAAATGAAACGAACAGGCAATTAGAGCATGGTTATAAATGGATGTGTGCTAATAAACTTTTATTGAACCTGACAAAGTAATCTCATATGATTATTACCACAAAACATATAAATACAAACTATCAAATATCATACAAACTGTGAATACTACTCTTGCAAGGGTGAATGAGGTTAAAGTGCGTGGCATGAATTTGAAAACTAAATTTCAAAAGTCATGTACAACATATCGAATCCAAACTATTAAGATTTCTGTTCATATTAATTAAACTAAAAAAGTCGCTCCCTAAAAACGCACTCCTTACCGTATATTATTCCTTCATCCATCCACATTTATTACAACATGGGGTAACTCAAAGAAATATATAAAACATCCTTTGAAAGTCATTCATAAAAAATGCCTACGAACTCTCTAAAATAATGACATTTAAAGGGCTAAATATTTTAAAAGTAAATGACTTATATAAATTCAATGTTGCTGTCAGTATGTTCAAAGTTATCAATAAAAATCAACATACATCACCCATTCAAAGAGCAATCACTCTTCATCATTATAACACCAGACTCCCGAAGGATTTTATACGCAAACCAAACTATACCATGGAAACTGCAGGAAATGCTTTCTCTTTCAAAGAAGCAGAAAGGAGTATGGAATGCATTTCCCATACATATCAGACAGGCTTCCTCACTAAATGTACTTCGCAAACCACTAACGAAATACTTCATTAACTTCACTGATGTAAAAGTTCACTAGTGTCATTATTACCATAATAATTAATTACTCATTTTATAATTAACTATCTAAAATATGGTAATTTCCTTAAGAACTTTTAATTTCATAATTTATTCTTTTATTAATTATTAGGTATCAGTTATTTTCTAGTAAATACAAAATAAATCATTTAATTTAAAATTATGTAATGTTTTGTAAATTTTTATTTTGTGTTTATTATCGTTGCTATTATTATTATTATTATTATTATTATTATTATTATTATTATTATTATTATTATTCGTTGTTACTATTACTATTACTTGCCACTTTCGCTATTTTTATGTAATAAATAAACTAAATGTCATTAATTTTGCCTAAAAAGCTTCCATGCTTCCAACGGTATATTCCGATTAGAATACTGTGAATATATTTATGCCATATCAAATATCTAAATTGTACAGAAAAATATTGAAAAATATTGTAAAACTCGGTCACTTTTATTCTTTTGTGAATAAAAGGATTTTCTATTTTGTACTTTGTGTTTGTAGTGTCTATTTACGTTTACGTTTGTCAGCCTTCTCTCGTTAGGCATATGGGCTACAATCGACGCTTACGTGACGCGGGTTCAAAGATGTCGATTTTAGAAGCATGTTTAGTTCAAATGATAACCCAACTCGCAACAATGGTTAGAAGTTGGATTTGAAACGATTTAGGACTAGTATATGTGGGAATTACTTTAACACTTTGATAGTTTAAGATTAAAACAAGAAAACTCTGCAGGAGTTCGCTTGCACGGTGTCTCTGTGAGCAAGGTAAATATAGAGCTATTTATATATTCTCCACTTTCCTGTAAAATTTCCTTGGCTACTTTTCCAGGGTCAAGGTATTTTCTTCAACCTTTTTCCGTACCTGCCTCTGGCAGGGAGGGAGCGGAGGGTGGGGAGAGAGCTTTCTACTTTTCTATCCAGTTTTCTACTACTGCTAGGATAGTTGAAAGAAAAATAAACTTTTAATAACAGGAACAGTTCCTTGGTGGATCAGTTCAAGAAAAGGTTAGACCAAATCTTGCACACTATTTGAGTGTGTAGAAAATTTTCCCTGGCACCCGTTGCCATTGGTACCTCCTCGGTATGGGCCGCAAGGCCTTTTGAGGTACTTCTTTTCCTTGTAACTCTCTCTCTCTCTCTCTCTCTCTCTCTCTCTCTGTATACTATAATGATCCTTTTTGCCCTCTCAATTTGACGAATATACTGTGTGTGTGTGTGTGTGTGTGTGTGTGTGTGTGTGTGTGTGATATATATATATATATATATATATATATATATATATACACACACACACACACACACACACACACAGTATATTCGTCAAATTGAGAGGGCAAAAAGGATCATTATAGTTAATAATTTTAATTTTACACAGAAATACTACTGTAAAGAAATAAAAAAAATAACTGATAAACATTCAATTCAGTCTTATTATCATATAATAAACGATTTATGTACAAGGATTATTATCTCTTATTATATTTATTATCTTTATCCAGG
>JAJOZX010006322.1:135000-242500 GCA_023014485.1 Bathynomus jamesi | reverse complement strand
CATCCACTTTCACACCACACAAATGAAAAAATGTTATCGATATTTTCTCTGATATTAATCGTTTTAATTTATAAAATCTCTCTCTCTCCCTATATATATATATATATATATTATATATATATATTATATCTCGCATATATCTCACACACACACACACACACACACACACAACACACACACACAGTGGCGTTCAAAAGTCTGCATCCACCTTATAATCCCCCAATTTATTGTAAATTGTGCAAATATATATGATACTTACAACAAAATTTGATTTTTTATTGTTACATTGTTTGCTTCTAAATGTTATTATTACAAATTAGTAAAGAAATTAACAATTTAATGGCATAATCTTATTAATAATCGATATGACCTCCTTTTGCTTTAATGACAACTTCCACTCTGTGAGGCATAGATTCGACACGTTTCTGGATAACATCTTCTGCTATGCCGTGCCAGCATTCTTCTACATTCTCCCAGAGAGAGTCAAGAGAAGTTATATTTTTTTTAGCTTTCAGACTCTTCAAATGGTCCCAAAGATGCTCTACTGGAGTGAGATCAAGACTTTGTGGAGGAAACTTCATAATTTGTAGAACACCTTCATCTTTTTTCTTGTTGAGATAGTTTATGCAAAAGTTAGATGTGTGCTTTGGGTCGTTATCCTGCTGGAAAATGAGTCCTTGACCACAAAGCCTCAATCCTGATGGTATTGCGTGTCTCACTAGTATGGAGTAGTACTTCTCTTTTGTGAGTGTGTAAGTGATTCTCTGAAGATCTCCAACTCCAGAATAACTGAAACAACCGCAAACTTGAATGTTGCCTCCACCATGTTTTACTGAATGTTTTATGTAGGGATCTATCAGTTTTTCGTTGGTTCTACGTCTAACATAAACTCTTCTATGAGACCCAAAAAGTTCCACTTTTGATTCATGAGTAAAAAGAACTTTTTTTCCAGTCGTCTACAGTAAAATTTCGATATTCTGTTGCCCACTTCAATCTTTTAGCCTTATTTTGTTTCCTCAGTAGTGGTTTGGACACAGCAACTCTGCCATGGAGACCAGCTTTTATGAGTCTTTTTTTGTAGTACTTGTACTTATTGGAGAGTCCCGTTGTTCATTCAACTGTGCCTGAATCTGTGTAGCTGTGGCTTTTCTGTCACGCAGTGATGTAACCTTGATGCAATGATCCTCAGAATCAGTAGTCACTTTAGGTCTGCCAGATCTTGTCTTTGAAGAGCACGATCCAGATTCTTTATATCTCCTTATAGTTCTTTGGACGGCCCCTTTTGAAACTTTAATTTTTGCTGAGATCTGGCGTTGGAACATTCCCGCTCTTGAAAAGGCAATTATTTGTCCCCTCTGTAAAGAGAGAATAGAGAAAATGATTAATTATTTTTTAATCAAATTGTTACAATGTCATTGACTAATTGGTTTTATCAGTTATAATAGACCAGTTGTTAAAATTACTGTATGAATAAACTATTTTCAGGATTAATAACATTTGACTATGGTTTGTCACCAATACCTGGGTTAAAATCGATGTTATTAACGTAACAGGACCAAAAAGGACCATTTTCATTAATGTGTCCTTTCTTATGAAATAAAAGCTGCATTACTTACTGCATGTAGTAGAATATATGAAATACCATTTCTTGTAAAAGAAAATACCTTAATATAGCGGACATACTTCTTAGAGTTGTATTATTTTCTAGAAATGATCTAAAACTGAGGTGGACGCAGACTTTTGAATGCCACTATATATATATATATATATATGGTCTAAATGAGATAACTTTTAATGAAAAACACAGAACTAATGTGAATGAAACACGGGACTCTTCTGGGATATTAAATCCAAAAGATAGCTTCCCACAGCAGCTATCTATCTGAGAAACTATATTTTGGGGCCTCTTTGCTAGTGGCCTACGTTGGGCTTCCATTATGAAAGGAAAAAAACTCTTGTATTGACTATTTACCATTACTAATTCTGACTAGAGTGGATTTAATTTTCCCAGAGGAGTTTCTTGTTCCATGCACATTAGTTTTGTGTTTTGCATATATATATATATATATATATATATATATATCACATCTAGCATCATTTGGGGTGGTTGGTGAAGGAGAGAGTTGCTTTTTACTTTCATACTGTCCTCTTAGACAGCTACGCACGGCTGGTAAAGGACTTTAAGGAGGAACCTGTCAAGATGAAGCTTGAAATTATTCCGGTTGGTGTGCTGGAGGTTCCTTAGTTGTTTTGGCAGCACGTTAAAGAGTTTAGGGCCTAGTATTCCGAGAGGATTTTTTTTTTATCTTCGTTTCCTTGGCACCCTGTCTCACTGCAGCGGGGACAGTATGGAATTTGCCTCTTCTCTCATTCCAGTGTTTTTATTTCATTTCTGAAGTTTGGTAAATAAGCCCATCCTTTAACATGATATTTGCCTTACTGCTGTGGAACTTCTTCAGATAATTCCCATCATTCTTGTAGCTGTTATAATTTTTAATGTTATAGTGTTCTCTGATTTTTGCATCAGATGACATTATTACTCCAACATCTCTGTCTTGTGTGTTTGGTGTTATCTGTTCGGTTTGCAGTGTTTTGTGCCCTTTATTCTGTAGTACTTCGTTATCATATCTTATAAGTTGAGATTTTTCTTCGTTGAACCTCATATTGTTGTCTTCCGCCCACCTGAATACTGTTTGAATGTTATTTTGTAATTTTTCTGTGATCTTCATCTGATATTTCCTTGCATATCTTTGAGCACGATACGACATTGTCTTTAATATCTGCATCTACGAGTATGTTTGCAGTTATTATAAACAGCAGTGGAGCTAATACATAAGCCTAAGGATCAACCTGAAAGCCTTGATCAAAATAAATTTAGTTTTCTTAGAAAATCAAAGAAAATTATATATATATAATATATATATATATATATATATATATATATATACAGTATATATGAAATTGGTGCGTTCCCAGGGAACCTAATTCTAATGAGGAATATGAAAAGTATCGTAAAAATTCTTAGCATCTTTATTTAGCCCAAACGTTTCGTTTGATCCTACGAACATCTTCAGTGGAAGTAAGTTACATTAGATAAGTTAACTATTAAAAGTTTTAATTAGAATTATAATAATTAAAATTAAAAGAGCCAAGTAAAAAAACGACAACAAGAAACACGTATAAGTACGGAATAATATGTATATAAACATCGTACTATAAATATTATTGGGAAAACACACCAAACACACCTTTAATAAGAGATGCCGGAAAGAGACTGGAGCCACGTTGAAGAGAAAGTGGGAGAACATCTTGGAAATTGAATAGTTGGTTGGTCATTTAATTAGGTGGTTATTCCACATAAAGTTTAACGGGTGAAGTCTGTTCATTAAGAGATAGCCTATGAGCTTTATTGTACAGAGATTCCTATAGATTTTTAAGCTAAGATCTAACGAAGTAGTTTCATATATATATATATATATACACGAGGGGTGATCAAAAAGTTCTCGGCCTGACCTAGATATAATACGTATTTTGAGATCAAATTTACACCATATAGTACAACTATTATTAAATATGTGTATAAAATATAAAATCGCTAATCAAAATGTTTTTGTTTTACAAGTTGTAATGTGAAGCAATGTGATAAACTTTATAAAAATGAACACATTTGAAATACGCGCCGTCATTAAATATCTCTCTATGAAGAATATGACTCCCCAAAACGTTTTTGAAGATATGCAGTACACATTAGGAGACTCCGCCCCATCTTATTCTACTGTTAAAAAGTGGTGTGCGGAATTCAAACGTGGCAACACGTCGATCAAAGATGATGAACGGGTTCTGGACGGCCATCAGCATCAACTTTTGAAGAAAATGTCCAAAAAGTCAATGATCTTGTCATGAATAAGCGCTGACTTAGTGTTCGATTTATAGCTGAAAATGTCTGCACTTCATTTGGCAGCAGACATTCAATATTAACAGACAAATTAAAGCTTAAAAAAGTGTCTGCAAGATGGATGCCACGAATGTTTACTGACAATCACAAGAGAACTTGAGTTCAAATTTCAAGACAATGTTTGGACTTTTTCCAGCAAGATCCAGAAAAATTTGTATCTACAGTAGGTTTAGTAGGTTTATTACTATCGATGAAACATGGATTCAGCATTTCGATCCAGAGTCAAAACAACAAAGCATGTCTTGAAACACCCGTCTTCACCAACTCCGAAGTAGTTTCGTGTTATGGCATTAGCTGGCAAGGTCATGGCCTTTTTTCTCGGATGCAAAGGGAGTTGTGCTCATTGACTTCCTTGATAAAGGAGTCACCATTACGGGTGATGACTATGCACGGCTAATGAGAAAACTGCTCGAAGCCATCAAGCGAAAGCGACGAGGGAAACTCAGTCGAGGTGTCCTGTTTCACCAGGACAATGCTCCTGCTCACAAGTCTGCAGTTACAATGGCTGCCATCAGAGAAATGGGTTTCGAATTGCTTGATCACCCTCCATATTCGCGAGACCTAGCTCCCAGTGATTTCTATCTGTTTCCCAAATTAAAAGAACACCTCCGCGGACAGAGATTTTTGGAAGATGATGAAGTCTTGTCAGCTGTAAATACCTGGTTAGAGGACCAAAATGAAGACTTCTTTTTGAACGGTATCCAGAAGCTGGAAAAACGCTGGATCAAGTGTATATCCCTAAAAGGAGACTATGTAGGAAAAAAACAATAAAAACTATCACTTTGACTCGGCTTTCATTGTCAGGCCGAGAACTTTTTGATCACCCTTGTGTGTGTGTGTGTGTGTGTGTGTGTGTGTATATATATATATATATATATATATATATATATATATATATATATATATATATATATATATATATTTTTTTTTAAAAGCACGTATACGATCATGAGTTTTGTTTTCAAGCCAAGAATAGAAAAAATATTTCAGTTTGCAAAAAGTATATATTATGCTATTTTCATATATAACCTTTGGTAACCTTTGGTTAGCTAACGCCCGAATTGTTTATTCTGACGAAGGCAAGCTTTTCAATCCACCTTAGACCTACAGTTTAACGTGGAATCCGAACCACGCCCCACCACAGCAGCCCAGCGTCTTAACCACTAGGCCACCCAGGGTACCCATTTATCTACCAACCGCTTTCTTTATTGTGTGGAAGTATGAACAACTGGGTTTTGCTGCGCGCCGGCTGCAGTTACCGGGTATCGAACCCGGGGCCGATGGATTTGTAGTCAGCGACGCTAACCACTACACCACCGAGGCGCCATATATATATGAAAATTATTTCACGAAAGTAACACGTGACAAATATTTATGATGAATAAAACCACGAAGGAAAGGAAACACAGAATGGTGCTCAAGCGCTTCCTGAGGATGTCATTAGACGAAAGCGCTTGAGCACCATTCTGTGTTTCCTTTCCTTCGTGGTTTTATTCATCATATATATATATATATATATATATATATATATATATATATATATAGCTTAGTGAAATATACCTGGTTGGGAAATTATTCAATTTTTTTTATTAATTAAAGCTGTTTTATTAGTATGTGCGAAGGTGTTCTTTTTTTCTGTGTTGATCACAATTTTTGTCCATTAGACAACATAAATGTTCAAAAGACGCGTTCCGAACTCGGGGATTGATTTAATAACATTTAAAATATTATAAACGTCCCATTTTAAAACAATAATTCTTTTAATGTTTAAATGTTCGAAATGAACGGCCTTTAAAAAATTTATAAATAAAACATAATTTGAACGCTTTTAAATTTTAATTTAAAATGTCTGTCAGCTTTTTTCCATTTCTTTACGTGGACACCAAAATTTGTATTTATATAAATGTTATTATAAATAAAGAAAACATTTTTAATATATATACACACACACACACACACACACACACACACACACACATATATATATATATATATATATATATATAAACTTTTGTGTTTCAGAATAAAGAAGAAATTTGTCTAAATACTTGTATACGAGAGATAATGCATGCGCAGTTATCACCCAGAAACACTGTCATCATCATACAGTGTTTGGCACAGCGCAAAAATCAACCAATTACAGACTTTACTCGAAGAAAGAATTGCGGTAATTATATAAATGTTAAAATTGGCTTGAGAACGAAATCAAATTGTTCGTAATGGTTGTCCGTAGAGTAATTTCGTTTTTTCTCGGTGTTAGTTGTCAGCGTATTCGTTGATCTTATACGGAAAAAGTGTTTAAATGAGGGGCGAACTGCACGTTGATTCGAAACGCTTCTTGTGAGGCATTAATTGCAACCATCTGACTCATTTCCAAACTAATAAAGTTTATAATGGGAAAGCATTTGTAGTTTTCTTTCTTTGTTCGTGGCCGTTTGGTTTGCTAGCTTTCGAAATTCACGTTTCTCTCGATCCTCATTGCCATATTTGTGAAATGTTTGATTACTATTAATAGGAACGTACAGCGTTTTCCTCGGGCATGAGTAATTTCAGTTATCAGATGAGGAAAGTGCTTTGCGGGATGGAGCGTAATACTATTACAGTATTAAGTTTAGAATTTATTTTCTTTCTCAAGGGGTGATATTCTTACGAAAGCTCGTTTCTGCAATATACAATGCCCTTATTTACTACTTACTGACATTTTTTATTCAACACGCATGCGGGTAATGAAGGAATTTTATATTGGCTTTTGAGACCCGACACAATAGCTTGACAGTTCACGAGACAAATAATGATACTGAACGCATAAATACGATTACGAAAGATAAATTGGTAAAATTGATCATTTATTCTTAGAAAATTCAAACTTAAATTAACTTAAAATGTATATTTCCAATGTGTAAATACAGTTCAAATATAAAGAAATCTCATTCATAGAATTATGAAGATATTTGTCTCTGTGCAACAATTTCAAGTTTCAGTTAAAATTGCTTTTTTTTTTTTTCTTGCTCTGTAGCATCCGCAAATTCCTCTTCATTTAATGTTCCTATAATTACCTACCCACCAATCTTTTATATATATATATAATATATATATATATATATATATATACACATTGTTCTTATTTGTACAGAAGAAATACACAAAACTTTAAACTCATTACGAGAGATTCATTCATTTCCCTCTTCAAGTCTTTCAAGTGGCTTGCTTAACGATGATCCGTTAATACTTAAGGAATATAAAGGCATAATAGAGCATACTTATACTCTCATTATAAAATAAATCTCTAAGCCTATTGTTAAACAGCCGGAAAGGAGCTTTCTCTGAGGCGGCTTTGAGCTTCGTATAAAACCCGGATTAATAGGTTTTAGGCTTTATATTAGGCCTTTTTCTCCACAAAAGAAATCGAGAATTTGAAGAGCATTCAAAAGTATACTTTAAAGAACAACAGAGAAATGGAAAGTAAATTTAGAAACTGGGAAAAAGTTCATGAAAGTGTATAAATTCTTATATATGTATACAATGCTGAAGAAAAAAGTTCACCGAAAAAAGTTCGCCGAAAAAGTTAATTTTCAAAACAGTTCAACAAATTTACTGTAATTACTAAGTTATATATATATATTATATATATATATATATATATATATATATGTTAACCCCTCCGCCTACGGCCTGAGTTGGTTCGAACTCGACGGGGGTTCTGGTTAGGTGGCAGCAACGGATTCGTTACTTGCAGTAGTTTCTTCTATACTACTCTCCAAGTTCTTCTTATAGTGGATCGGAGGATTCTGTAGAGCTTTCTGAAGTTTCCCCGATTCTTCTTGTAACGTATCGGGAGATTTTAATGACTAAGTTCTCTGAAGAGAGCACGGCTCGAAGGAGAAGATAAAGACTTTTTCTTACTGTAATTTACTGCTAAAATGTACAGGTACTGCTCAGCCTCTAAGTCTAATTCTGAATTTATAGGGGGAGAGGTTTGACCTCTTTCGACCATGGCTCAGGCCGGAATTTAAAAGTGAGGAGGCCCTCGCCTCCTCGAGGAGGGCTCCGATCTCCTCGCTGAAGGGCTGCTAAGACAGAAGTGATTCAATTTACAATACAAGCATTAAATAAGTCTAAATTTTGGGGGAGCGCAGTTTAAGGTTGAGTTCCCCCTTTAACTGGAGATCTAAACACTTCTTGGACGTTAAGCATAATTTAAACTCGTATCAGAATTTTGAAAGATTCCAAAATAAAACGAAAAAATAAATAACAATAAATAATAATAATATCGCCGAGTATATATTCCTAAATGGCGATATAATGTCGGAGTTAGTACACTAAGTACAACCCAAGCACATTATTAAGTATATTGTAATTTTGGTTTATTACAACTATGATTATAATTACCAATTAATTCACATTCTCTTATTATCGTTAATTACAGTTTCATTAAAGTACATTAATTACATCATATTAAATTATTACAGTTAATTACAATTAAACAGTTAACTATAGTTTTACAGTGTTTCATATTTATAGACAATTAGGATGTTAGGAGTATAACACAAAGTACATGGACATATACTATTATATTATATATATAATATATATATATATATATATATATATATATATATAATAAACAGGAAGACCAGAGAAAAAACAAACATCCTTCAAGGTTTAATAGTACCAACGGAATGCACTAATTCCATCTTCAGGGCTAAAACAATAAAATGCCAAATCATACAAAATACAAATTGCTTTGTATTTTGTATGATTTGGCATTTTATTGTTTTAGCCCTGAAGATGGAATTAGTGCATTCCGAAACGTTGGTACAATTAAACCTTGAAGGATGTTGTTTTTTCTCTGGTGTTCCTGTTTATTATTAAACTGCGTTTTCCGCGCCACCAATCAATAGCCGATATATTATATATATATATATATTATATAATATATATATATATATATAACATAACACACATAATGATGTTTTCGGATTAGAAGCAAGCAAGAGGGGGTTCACCTCAGAAGCTCTTGCTTTTGCCGTTGTCAACGGAATCCGAGCACTGCATATAGCATTTACGAGTCTATTGCGAGAAATTAAATAATTTAAAAGAAAAGAAATAAAAAGAATACATGTGGCCGTATTTACATGTACGTAATCATGATCATGTACGTAATCATCTCTATCAACGGACATGTACGAGTGCATTAGTAGACAATAGGTAGGTCCGATGCATGAATAATTAATACAATTAATAAAAGATAATGGTCAAGATAAGATATGGACGTATGGATGAATATGGGCGAATAATAATATTATGTTAAAGAATTTACCATACAATGAATACTAAAGGTATGATCAGTATTCAAGGTATGGAAAATGTGAAGGGAATTAAGCTACTCTATGACGTCATAGTTATTTAAATTATGCCATACGATACGTCAATTCATAATCAATACGACATAGTTATTTAATTCGTACGTACAGTACAAGTTATTATTGGGAGAAATTAGAAGAAACGAATTAGAGAAATACAGTAATGAAAGGTTTATAGCCAATGTACAATGAGTGAGTGAAACTATTAATTAAATACATATACGGTACTTATACGAGTATACAGTAAATATTAAGGAATATTAAAAAAAATGAAACAATTCACCAATTATTTGGCAAAAATAGAAAGCAAATCAAAATTTTATCCAAACTCGCGTTAGGCGATTTTGGTTCTTATGTAAAAATGAATATTTGAATGTAAAGATTATATAAATATAAGTACTGTATGAATATAATGAATATAAGGATTTATATAAAGAATTATCGAAATGCACGGATTAGATAAACATAAGGATTATATGAATATAAAAATATATGAACATAGAAATTATTCATTGTTCATTTATATATATATATATATATATATATATATATATATATATATATATATATACAGGGTGTCCCATAAGTCCGGCATCATAAGAAAAATAATAAAAAAGGCAAAACAAAAGCTTTTATTTACAGAACGTGCTCAATATGTCCACCATTTTTTCAATACACAAATTCAGACGTGATACCCAGTCAGCAAGCACACGGTGAATGATGTCAGGAGTAATGGTGTTACATGCCCCAATAATGCGCTGCCGCAAATGTTCAACACTCCTAATTTTCTCTGCGTATACCAGTGCTTTCAAGTGGCCCCAGAGATAAAAATCTAGTGGCGTGAGATCCGGGCTTCTAGCTGGCCATTCCACAGGCCCTCGACGTCCTATCCAATGACCAGGAAATTGTTGGTACAGGTATTCCCTTACTTGGGCTGTAATGTGCAGGAGCGCCGTCTTGCTGGAACCATGTTGGGAAATTTCCTTCTTCGTTCAAGACACTGGGAAATGCTTCTTCCTTGAGCATACGTAGGTAGGTGCCTCCAGTGACATGTCCATCGAAAAAGAGGGAGCCTATGATGCGATCCTTCCAAATGACACACCACACCATCACCCGAGATGCACCTTGTTCCTTTGAAAAGGTATACCAGTGAGGGTTGTTTTGAGACCAGTAGCGGGTGTTCTGTCGATTTACCTCACCATTTCCATAAAAAACAGCCTCGTCACTGAACAGAATGGTGGACGGGAAATTGGCATCCCGAGCATATTGTGCCGTAGCCCATTCACAAAATTCCATCCGCCGGTCGGGATCATCTTCGCTTAATTTCTGTAGGATCTGAAGTTTATATGGATCCCATTTGTGAGCCTGAAGAATGCGATGGATGCTACTTTTCGACACTCCTGTCTCGGCGGACAATCGCCGAAAAGACTTATTGGGACTTCTGTTAAAATGAGCCAGGATAGCAGTCGCTGTATCATCGTCAGTGGACCTCCTTGAAGGTCCACTGCGTGGTTTATCTTCTATGGATCCTGTTTCCTTAAACTTTGCAACAAGTCTGCTAACACAACTCTGTGTTATTGGCTCGCGGTCTGGATGCAGTCTGTTAAATTCAGCAGCGGCCTCTTTTTGACTCCGATTTCCTATGAGTAGAATTATCTGGATTCGTTCTTCCTTGTTTACAGACATTATGGCCTGTAGAAAGAGAAAAATATGAATTATGGTTTGTAGAAATAGAAAAATATGAATTTCTCCTATGATGCCGGACTTATGGGACACCCTGTATATATATATATATATATATATATATATATATATATTATTTTTTTTTTTTTTAAATTTCATTTCTTTAGGCGAAAAGCATAAAATTTAAAAAACAAAACACAAAAAAAAAAATAATAAAAAAAATAATTAGTAAAACTGACTAATTAATTATTAATATTTTTACATTTTCAAACAACTTTTTCAGCGAATTAGACATGCCTTTATTTGGCTAAAGAAACTTTTATATATGATTACATTTTTTATGCTATCTATCATTAAATTATGTAAAATTTAATGAATCATCAATAACTGATAACATAAATTGGTGAGTTTTACGTATATATACACACTGTATATATATATATATATATATTATATATATATATATATATATATATGGTGTCTATAAATGTTTACCCAGAAAACAGTATGCTCTCATGTTTTAATGACGAATCTTACATCCATTTTCTTTTTACAGATGATCTCGTACACGCATAGAGTTTCTGTGCTGGTGTGTTTCGTCTACCGCATTCGCCGCTAGGAGCGCTGTAGTAGCTGTTCAGTTAAGCTGGCCTCTGTGACAGAAGGCACAATGTGTTGTGTGGCTTGCATAAACAAAATCTCCTGTCAGTGTTCAACGAAGGTTCAGAACAAAGTATGGAAAGAATCCACCTGATGTGAAGTTAATTAAGTCGTGGATGAAAAAATTCTTGGAAACTGGAAACGTGGAAAAGGGAAAGAGCAGTGGTAGACCATCAGTTTCCGATGGGACGGTGGAAAACATTGAAACTGCTTTCACACGGTCACCAAGGAATTCAGTGAGACAAGCTTCATGCCAACTAAAGATACCGAAGTCTACGGTGCACAAGGTGTTACACAAACGTTTGAAGTTACACGACTACAAGGTACAAATTGTTCAAGAATTGAAGCCTGATGACCGTCCAAAACGTGAACAATTCGCTATTAACATTTTGAACAGCATTGACGAGGATAATGACTTCTTGTTACGTGTCTGCTTTTCAGACGAGGCTACGTTTCAGCTTAGTGGTAGAGTCAACAGACACAATGTGCGTATTTGGGGATCGGAAAACCCACGTGCCGTAAGGGAGCATATTCGGGGCAGTCCGAAGATCAATGTCTGGTGTGGACTAATGCATGACCAGATAATTGGTCCTTTCTTCTTCGGTGAGAACACTGTTTCCGCAACTGTGTACCTGGATATGCTCACCAATTACGCCATCCTCCAGCTGCAGGACAGGCAGCCAACTGTCATCTTTCAACAAGATGGGGCATCCCCTCATTGGGCGGCTGTTGTTCGTGAAACTCTTGACGCAACATTTCCAAATCGATGGATTGGCAGGGACGGGCCAATCCCATGGCCCCCAAGATCACCAGACATTACCCCGCTGGATTTCTTTCTCTGAGGTCATGTTAAAGATTTGGTTTATGCAACAGTTGTTCCAGATATCAGAACATTGCGAGAACACATTACGGATGCAATTGCAACAGTTAACCCACAAATGTTGGAAATTGTGTGGCGTGAGTGTGAATACCGTTTAAACATTTTACGTGCCACTAGGGGTGCACATGTGGAAGCTTATTAAGTTTATTAACTATGTATCAAAATTTTGTATATTTATCTACTTATGATTAAAACTGTGTTTGAATACGAGTGTTTATTTAAAAGTCATAGCATGCTTTAATCAGGGTAATCATTTATGGACACCCGTACACTGTATATACTGTATATATATATATATATATGATGCAAACCCACAAGGAAAAGAAAAATGATTCCAAGGTCTTTCGTGTATTCAGAAGTACACCTCGTCAGGGGATGACGAGGTGTACTTCCCTGACGAGGTGTACTTCTGAATAAACGAAAGGCCTTGGAATCATTTTTTATTTCCTCGTGAGTTTGCATCATTCATTCATTTCACGTGTCTAATTGTGAAATTCATACCATATATATATATGAAAATGAAAATGAAAATGAAAAGGTTTATTGGCAGACTATAGTCCATATGACAAATATTATTAATACAATGACAGTTCATATACTAAGGATAGAAATCATGGGCGGATCTGCGGGGGGGGGGCGGGGTCCGGACCCCCCTCAATATCTTAAGGTGCCCTTTTTTCAGCCGTTACAAATAAAAGACAGGTAGGTATGTTTACTGATAAGCCATTAATATTCTTGTCCGTTTGGTCAGAAATTGTGATTTTCATTATGTCTATTTGAATAAGATTGATATCTAATGAAACAATAAAATTGGTACTGCACTCGCTCATTGAACCAAGTGATTATTCAAGAAAATATATACTGTTGTGCCCTTTTTGTTATATAGGGAATGCCCTTTTTTCTCTGGACCCTCCCCCTCACTGAAATGTTTGGATCCGCCCCTGGAAATATATGCAACTGATTCGAAATAATACTGTAATGGCGAAGTTAAGTGGAGCTACAGACAGACGTTTCCGTACCAAGAAGTCCATAGCTTAGAGGATAAATGGCAGGGCTCATGGATAGCTTGGATAATTGGGTTGGTTGATTTTTTAATTCTTTGCATTAGACTGTATTGAGCACGTCTTGTTACCTCCGGGAAATTCGGGACATTGCGGGTAGCAAACATTTGCGAAGCTGAGCATCTCGGGGGTAATTTATGTAAGAGTCTAAAAGACCTGTTGTATAGCAAATTTAGGGTTCTGCCAGAAGCTTTTTTATAATTCACCCAGAGTTGCTGTCCGTATATATTACTGCAGAAAGTACGAAAAAGAGTGTCTTTAGCTTCACTTGTCCAGAACCGAAAGTTCCTTATGGTCATATTCGCTTTAGCACACAGGCTTCGAGATTGTTTTCTTATATCCGAGTCATTACTCAAGGAGCTGGTAATATTTTGACCCAAATACTTAAACTCTTGTACTTCCTCAATTACTTCACCATTCATTTCAAACCTAATATCAGCTGACTGATTACAGCTTTTAGGATGAAATTGCATAACCTTAGTTTTTGTAACATTAAAAAGAATATCATGTTTCTGCGAATACACTTCGCAGACTTTTAGTAGCCGATCCAGTCCTTTAACAGAGGGACTTATTAACACTATATTATCGGCATAAACTAAGTTATTTATCCTCGTGTTATCTATACAACATCCCACTGTTGCCTCATTAAGTGAAGCAATTAATCCGTCAATATACACATTAAGCAGCATAGGGGACAGCAAGGAGCCTTGTCTCACCCCCCAAGAGGAGCCAAAACACTCGGATAGTACATTGCCCCACCTAACGGTGAAAGATTGGTGGGAATACCAAAATTTCAATACGTTTAATATGTACATGGGAACCTTCCTGTCTTCTAGTTTTTCAAATAAAATATTGTGGTTCACCTATCATATGCCTTACTTATATCTAGGAAACAGCTATAAATAGTTGAATTACTGTCAATGTATTTAGATATTGTTTCTCTAAGTACATATATATATATATATATATATATATATATATATATATATACATATATATATATATATATATATATAACGTAAAGAACGACGCTTGTATAGGAGATATTCCGCGCAAGACGAGAGAGAGAAAACGGAACAAATGAAAAATGAGGTAACCACCTGGGAATCGAACCCGGGATCTTCCGATTGCCGGTCAGACGCGATACCATTACACCATGGACCTCACTCTTCCAAATGCCGTAATTCTTCTACATACTCGCAGAAACCAATGCCCCAAGGGGCACCTCCCGCATGCCGTAACATTATATACATTCAACTGCAAAGAACACGCAGTATAAATAACGTAAAGAACGACGCTTGTATAGGAGATATTCCGCGCAAGACGAGAGAGAGAAAACGGAACAAATGAAAAAATGAGGTGACCACCTGGGAATCGAACCCGGGATCTTCCGATTGCCGGTCAGACGCGATACCATTACACCATGGACCTCACTCTTCCAAATGCCGTAATTCTTCTACATACTCGCAGAAACCAATGCCCCAAGGGGCACCTCCCGCATGCCGTAACATTATATACATTCAACTGCAAAGAACACGCAGTATAAATAACGTAAAGAACGACGCTTGTATAGGAGATATTCCGCGCAAGACGAGAGAGAGAAAACGGAACAAATGAAAAAATGAGGTAACCACCTGGAATCGAACCCGGGATCTTCCGATTGCCGGTCAGACGCGATACCATCTCCTATACAAGCGTCGTTCTTTACGTTATTTATACTGCGTGTTCTTTGCAGTTGAATGTATATAATGTTACGGCATGCGGGAGGTGCCCCCTTGGGGCATTGGTTTCTGCGAGTATGTAGAAGAATTACGGCATTTGGAAGAGTGAGGTCCATGGTGTAATGGTATCGCGTCTGACCGGCAATCGGAAGATCCCGGGTTCGATTCCCAGGTGGTTACCTCATTTTTTCATTTGTTCCGTTTTCTCTCTCTCGTCTTGCGCGGAATATTTCCTATACAAGCGTCGTTCTTTACGTTATTTATACTGCGTGTTCTTTGCAGTTGAATGTATATAATGTTACGGCATGCGGGAGGTGCCCCCTTGGGGCATTGGTTTTCTGCGAGTATGTAGAAGAATTACGGCATTTGGAAGAGTGAGGTCCATGGTGTAATGGTATCGCGTCTGACCGGCAATCGGAAGATCCCGGGTTCGATTCCCAGGTGGTTACCTCATTTTTTCATTTGTTCCGTTTTCTCTCTCTCGTCTTGCGCGGAATATCTCCTATACAAGCGTCGTTCTTTACGTTATTTTATACTGCGTGTTCTTTGCAGTTGAATGTATATAATGTTACGGCATGCGGGAGGTGCCCCCTTGGGGCATTGGTTTCTGCGAGTATGTAGAAGAATTACGGCATTTGGAAGAGTGAGGTCCATGGTGTAATGGTATCGCGTCTGCCGGCAATCGAAGATCCCGGTTCGATTCCCAGGTGGTTACCTCATTTTTTCATTTGTTCCGTTTTCTCTCTCTCGTCTTGCGCGGAATATCTCCTATACAAGCGTCGTTCTTTACGTTATTTATACTGCGTGTTCTTTGCAGTTGAATGTATATAATGTTACGGCATGCGGGAGGTGCCCCTTGGGCATTGTTTCTGCGAGTATGTAGAAGAATTACGGCGTTTGGAAGAGTGAGGTCCATGGTGTAATGGTATCGCGTCTGACCGGCAATCGGAAGATCCCGGGTTCGATTCCCAGGTGGTTACCTCATTTTTTTCATTTGTTCCGTTTTCTCTCTCTCGTCTTGCGCGGAATATCTCCTATACAAGCGTCGTTCTTTACGTTTTTATACTGCGTGTTCTTGCAGTTGAATGTATATAATGTTACGGCATGCGGGAGGTGCCCCCTTGGGGCATTGGTTCTGCGAGTATGTAGAAGAATTACGGCATTTGGAAGAGTGAGGTCCATGTGTAATGGTATCGCGTCTGACCGGCAATCGGAAGATCCCGGTTCGATTCCCAGGTGGTTACCTCATTTTTCATTTGTTCCGTTTTCTCTCTCTCGTCTTGCGCGGAATATCTCCTATACAAGCGTCGTTCTTTACGTTATTTATACTGCGTGTTCTTTGCAGTTGAATGTATATAATGTTACGGCATGCGGGAGGTGCCCCCTTGGGGCATTGGTTTCTGCGAGTATGTAGAAGAATTACGGCATTTGGAAGAGTGAGGTCCATGGTGTAATGTATCGCGTCTGACCGGCAATCGGAAGATCCCGGGTTCGATCCCAGGTGGTTACCTCATTTTTTCATTTGTTCCGTTTTCTCTCTCTCGTCTTGCGCGGAATATCTCCTATACAAGCGTCGTTCTTTACGTTATTTATACTGCGTGTTCTTTGCAGTTGAATGTATATATAATATATATATATATACACACACAGAGGAAATTAGCTCTGTGTTTATATATACACACAAATTAAATAAATAATGATTGCTTATATAAATTATACATTCCATTACGTAATTATACAATCTCTAGTGATGTTGCTGTTAACGAGATAAATTTTTCTGAGTTAATTACACTCTTAAATGTAATTAAAAAATTCATCTGAAACCATATTTGTATGTGTTCATTAGATCATTACAGTTAATATTCAGTTAAATGCCAAGCTGATGGGGTGCCTATAAAACATGACTATTACACTTATTGTAACTGAAGCATATATATATATATATGCGCCTCGGTGGTGTTGTGGTTCGCGTTGCTGACTACGAATCCATCGGCCCTGGGTTCGAGACCCGGTGACGGCAGCCGGCGCGCAGCAAAACCACCTGTTCATCCTTCCACGTAATAAAGAAAGTGGTTGTTGTAGATAAATGGGTACCCTGATGACCTAGTAGTTAAGACGGTGGGCTGCTGGTGAGGCGTGGTTCGGATTCCACGTTAAACTGTAGGTCTAAGGTGGAGTGAAAAGCTTGACCTTCGTCAGAATGAACAATTCGGACGGAAGCTAACTAAAGGTTACTAAAGTTGTGTATATATATATATATATACATATACCAGTTGTGTAACGTACACTAAAGAAAGTATTACTAAAAATGTGTTAAATTAACGTAGTTGGGAACACTTTATATGAAAATATAAATCGCAAAAAAATTATATTTACATTCTGTACTATAAAACATTTGGCAAACTATAAACATATGATAAAAATATTGCTCTAATAATGACGCACTATGTTTAGAGAATAGTAAGAATAATGATGTGAAATTATAAAAAGAAATATTCTTATGTACCGTTAACAGTAATGATATACTGACAACAGTAATAAGATCGAATATTGCTTTAAAAAATGGAACAACTAAAAATAGGTGTGAGGTGAGAATGGAAAAAGGTTCTATTTGGGTGCATTCGTTTGGCGGCACGGTCAGCTGCACTTCCACCGTGAAAGCAGACCGAAAAAGATTACTGAACACTCGTTTAATGCCGAAATAAGCGTCGATCCACCGATAGCTGTCAAAGGCTTTCGAACGACGAGGAAAGGACCGAGAGAACAGCCACGCTCCGCTGCCCTCCAAAAGGGCCAAGAAACACAATGGAAGGAGCAAAGTTAGAAGAAGAAAGAGAAGAGAGAGAGAGAGAGAGAGAGAGAGAGAGAGAGAGAGAGAGAGAGAGAGAGAGAGAGAGAGATGAAGCAAAGAATGAAAAGACTGAAGATGTTTTGTAATTGGGAACTGAAAAGGGAAACACAGACAAAGAAAAGCAAACAGTTTTAGAAAGTTTCATCACGAAACGAAGGAAAATATATGTAATGGGGAAGTACACGTATTATTACATCAAGAAGGATCTAATGCTGACGGAAGGGTAAATAAGTACACACAAACCCACATACAGAGAGAGAGAGAGAGAGAGAGAGAGAGAGAGAGAGAGAGAGAGAGAGAGATAAAAATCGTAAGGAACTACATTTATTTCACCTTTTACCTGAAAAGGAAGCACCGACTCGATACAAATCTTTCTCCTGATGAATCATGCATTCGAATCTTGAGAATACCTTTCCTATCCATAAAAACGAACAAACGAGGCATGCGTCTAGGAGTTATCGTGGTTACACAAATATTCACATGGATTCGTAAAACACAAAAGAATCCTTATCGGAAACCATGCCTGAGTTATCTCAAATATGAATTCAGTTCAAATGCTTTCGACAACATTTATTTCACTTCGTCAACGCATCGATGTTTTTGACAGACAAATCTTCTGAATATGACAAACATGCAGACGGTTTGTACATTGCACTAAGAATGACAATATACATATACAAAGTAGTGTTTTGTTAGACATTATGAAGGAAACTAAATGAAAGAGCGTTTATATTTTACAACTACGGCTACATGTTTGGCAATAATCAAATCACTTTATAGTTCAAAATTGCTGCATTATTTATTGAACACAACTACAATAACACCCACGCCAACCAACCATGTTCTGCAGCGTGAACCAATCCAAAGCAAATGAGAATAACATGAATTTTCTTCGGATACCTGTAGTCGATTAACCAGATTTTCCAAAGTGAGTGAACTAGAACTTCAGAATGCTCCCGCGTCACTATAACCGTAGTGAGTGACTATGGCATGGTTATGATTAATCATTTAATTAAGTAATCATTGTTTTGAATTTAATCATTAATTAATCAAAAAATATTTTCAGAAAATTATAAAAAAATTATTAATTTTCATTATAATTTCAATATAATTTACCATAAATTTTGTAATGTGGCATTTGAAGTTGGCACCTTTTTGTATGTATATGTTACGCACAAACGACCAATCTGTGCGATCGATCGCGCTGCACAATCGATGGACCCACCGTTCGCATACACATATGAACACTTCTCAGTGTTAGGTTGGGTTAATGTAGGTTACATTACACTAGGTTAGGTTAGGCTAGGTTAGTCTTTTGGAGTGTCTTGTAGTAAAACCAATCCAAATATAAACTGTTATTTTATTCTACGAAACTTTTGATAAATGCTTTTAATCATTATCATTGCTTAATTACACTAGTAGTATGACTGAAAAATAGGAGAGTGCAATTGCAATGCAATGTTGATCAATGTAGCAAAGGGGAAGGAGGGTTCGTTCCATGGGGAGGGAGTTCGCACCCATGGGGAGGGGAGTTGGCATCCATGGGGAGGGGGTTGGCACCCAAGATGCATGAAGGGGGAGAGGGGGTTGAAGGGAGGCCTGGGAGAATGACCTCCCCCCAAAAAGGGGTACCCTAACTTAACCTAGGAAGGTAACCTAAGAGAGAGGAGAGAGGAGGAGAGAGAGGAGACGGTTTCGCTGGCATATCTCGACGCATACTGAAACTCTTGACCTCCGCAGTTGGCTTAGAAGTCTTAATCAGCCAGTTGGCAAAACATTCAAGGGCCATGGTACTCAAAGGGTACGGTATCGTAGGTGCCAGACACCTGGTAGCATTTCCTATATGTGTTACGGCACATTTTCGTCCCCCTAAGCTCCTTCACGTCCCCCAGTTTCTGTGCCTGAAAATTGAGTCCCTACAGTCAGTTGGGGTGCCTGGTCACCCTCATCTTATAAGCTTACTAGTTCCTTCAGCGAATCAAAGTTAACGATCCGCCGGTTCGCCTGGTTAAGCGTGATACCTTTAGCTTTCATGACATATCTCACTTCCTCCCCCATCTTCACTCGCACACCATAAGTTTTTGGAACTGTTGAGACAAAAGAATCAGCGTAGGCACTATCTCCATACTCATCCTTAATCTCATCAGTCAGCTCTCCGAGGAATTCCCCAATAGGTGGAATGTAATCACCTTCCCTCTCCGTGAATATCACACGATCTGTGTCTGCGTACAGAACCCTCCGCTCAAGAGAATGCAGTAGACTCCAAAGTTTGATGCGAGCGTACGCTGTGGTGAAGCTGGCTACAGGTGTGTTTGTAACACGTGATGTATCTGTAGCCAATTCGGTCCTGTTGTACTTTATTATGTACGTATTACGCACATTCACGATCTCCATGACCTCTTTATCGGGAGCGTTGGCATAATCCCACACCTCGTTATAACTTTGGGCTAGATGGACGTTCCCCTTGCCTGTATTCTGAGCAAATTTCCCCCAAAGACTATTTAGGCACAACTTTGCACTAAAGCGCTTGCCTGGGTTCTTTACAATTTGAGCCCGGTCAAGTTGTATCCCTTCACGATCACGGTAGCGCTGAATATACGCCGATTTTTCATTTTCGGTCTCAACTCCTTGCGGGTACCCTGATGGTTCTACTTTATCCTTCAAAAAAGTGTTTATATATGGTGTGAAAAGGTTGGGGAGCTTCTGAAATCTCCACACCTCATATATCTTCAATATTCTGTAACCGTGGCGAACGGCTAGGGACAGTTCAAGACTTATATATACGCCTCTGATCTTCCGCTGGTTGGATGTGTGATTACAGGCCCCATTGTTCTCCTCTGCACACTTCATGCACAGGGAAAACATGAATTTGTGTTTATAACGACGGGTAAGATCGGCATCCATAAGTCGCGAGGGGAAGCACATCTACGAAAGGAAGTCCGAAATAGTTCTCGTTCAAATTAACTGAGAACTCTTCGATGGTGGGCAGGGCGGGTCCCACCAGTTTTTCAGATGTTCCTACAGGGTACGGATTGTTCTTCATCACGTAGGGGTATAAAGAACAGAAGTCGTAGTAATGGAGTTTCACGCACTCCGCAGGTGGAAAGTATAGTTTGAAGGGGTTTGTACGCCCGCCGAACAAGCTATCGCCGCATTTGAGAGGATCCAACACCATTGAACGTTTGATGGTGTTTATTACTTCGCGATACTGCCCATCTGTCTCCATTCGTGCATCATATTCATGCTCCCACAAGACCTTGTGAATGAACTGGGAGCCTATAAGCTGATCGCGGGTGCGGGTCCATGCAAGATTGTCGGCAGGAGATCTACTATGGATAGCTCCTACGATTCCACACTCAGGACATGGGTACCCATGCCACCAGCAATCGTTAAAGGAGTACGCAATCTTCTCACCAGTGGCACGGTCCTCGCTTAGACCATTCACCCAAAAAACACGACCATTGACCTTAATGGGGACTTCCCCCGTGTTGCGGGCATGTTTTATGTATATACCGGTCTGTTGCTATAGGTGTATGAGCCAGTAAATAGCCTTATGCCCATAACTGCGTGGGTTGTTTCTGGGAATGACGGCTAGCTTGTCTTTAGGCAAGAAATTGTTCTTGAACATCGTAAAGTACAATGTGGCGATCGTGGTTGCGACTTGTAGCGGGTCGCAATTGAACCGGTCTATGTACATCATTCTAAAGGCCTGGAAACATATTCTAAGCACGCGCACATCATTCACGCAATAACGCTCACATTCATCCGCTAAATTGTGAGGAATATGTTCATTAAAACTGTTGTAGTAGCGGTCAAAATCTTCACGCTCACTATCACCCATGTTGGCACAGTTAAAGTAATGTTTGGGGGGAGGTAGGCCTACGTAATTTAAAGTGTCGCTAGTGAGGAAAGTGTAAGGGAAATACCCTTTTGAAACTTCGGCGGCTACGTCCATCACCTTGGGTAGCTTGGCTAATTTACAAGGTGTGAATAATAAAGTATCTTTAAACTGAACATTACCTCTTATTTGCAGCTGTATAAGTTTGTTTCCTCTTTTCAAAGGATCGCCTGTAAATATCTCCGATGATTCGTGTTCAAGCAGTTCCATATAAAGGAATTGTGTATCAAATTTTGCGCCGTTATCGGCAAGAATATACACAATCATTTTTTTGAACTTGTCCGCTAACTTGACACAAAGAGTTTCACGATGTTGTCGTGTGCGCTCGTTTAAAAAACGTTTGTTCGTTTACCACATTTGCGACACTTATCACACTCGACTTCCTTGCACCCGTCGCAGATAGTCTGGCTTACAAGTAGATGTGGGATAACCTCTTTGGTTTCAGCACCCGTATATGTTTATATGTCGTAGTAGACAGTTATACAAGGTTTATTTTTAGGCTTAGCATCTTTCATATAGCATACATGCTTTATACCATCTGTTTTATATTTCTCGTGGCATGTAGAACAGTGAATTTCATCACATTTATGCGGGAATTTCCCTCAATTATCCATCATATGAAACATACCACATCCACAGATTCTCATTTTCCTGCACGTGCCAAATGACATGGAGCTCAAAGCAGTTATTATTGAAAAATGTGCGTCTACACATATTACAGTCCCTCTTCTCAGCTCCAACTACACGACTTTCACATTTGGAGTTTTTACACTGCTCATATACCATGTGGCAATCCTAACAATGTTTTACTATATCATCCTCAAACTCGAGACATCCCTTCCACAAATCATGATGCCTTTCATATTTTCGACGTTTATCATAACTCGCGTAAAGGTCCCTTATATTGCGGATGAGGAGATACGTTGTTCCTGACAACTCTTAAATAAGTTGGGGTCTTGTACGGTCTTTCACACTGCTTTTAAAAACAGAAACAGTCCTACGACGATCAGCCATTCCAAATACAACTATACGAACATTCATTTCCTGCTGCACCCTTCTCAGCTCTTCAGTCAAACTCGATCTTGCAATCTGCGGCTAGTTTGCGGGCACGCTGCACAACCATCGGCAACCAAAGTTTTCTGGCCCATGCATTTAGCACAGTAAACATATGAGCTAAGACTACTGCTATAGAGCCGCAACCACGCTCGGAGTTTATATGCCGTCTGTAAATTGCATGAGAATTGAAGTTAAGAGTATAAGGTGTGGCCGTATGTCCCGAACACGGAATAACCGGTCAATATCTATCGTGAAGTTGTTCATGTTGAAGGCGATGCTACTTTGAGAGGCCTGCATTATACGGCCTAAAATGTAGTCTGTCTACAGCAGCCAAGCGCCTGTAGGGTATTACTATCCAAAAATCATCTATATCCCCGTCATCTGACCCGAACCCGAAGGACAGCCGCGTCCTGACTTCACGTCCGTCGTGGTTCTGAAGGGCATACTCTACAATACGTTCAACTACGCGCTGTAGTCCGTGTTCAACACCATTGCTATACATGGTTCTCGGGTTGATCCTGACTACGTACCGATTTCTAGTCAGGGCTGGAGTGGGGGTGGCGGTGCGCACCAGCTCGAATGTTATGCTACTCTCTAGAGATGCTGGTGCTGTGGAGGGTACGACCGGAATTGAACAGGAATAAGGGGGCATAGTTTTATTTGTAGAAGTAACTAATGTGGGGTTTGTGTCGTAAGACGTTGAAGGTTGGGGCTCTATTACTGATGGTTTAACAACCGGCGCACTCCTGGCACGCTTTATATCTGACGTGGAAAGCAAATCATCAACTTCATCATGCTCCCGCTTTCTCCTCGAATTTTCGCGTGGGGGTGCTACAGCTGGCTTTGCTTTGGGGTCGCTAGGATGGGTGGAGTCTGTAGCCCCAACTACACTGTCATCGGTATCGTCTGCAATATCGATGATGGGGACATGTTGCTGGCACAGCACCTCATCCTCATCGTCATTCACGGTTCTGAGGAAGAAGAGGAAAAACAAGACTGTAGAATATAAGGAGCATCACTTAAAATTTTATTATATTTTATAAATGTTCCACTTAGGAGTGTGACGTGTTAGAGATGGATTATGTAGAAAAATTCATGTTCACAAACCCGTCCACATGTATTATATGTGGCCTTACAGGATGTGGTCAAACTGTGTTTATGTTTAAAATCATTAAAAATAAGGGAGAGATGTTCTCAAAATTTGTGCATAAAGTCATATGGTGCTATTTGATATACCAGTTAGTATTCAACAAGTACCAATATGATATTTTGATCCACAAAGGTGTATATGACGTTAATTCGTTAAAGGGAAATGAGCATACGGTTATTGTGATTGATGATCTCATGTTAGAAATGGATAAAACGTTTGCCGAAAAATTTACAGTGTTTTCCCACCATCTTAACATAAGCGTATTCTTCATCAATCAGAATCTATTTTTAAAAAATAGATACATGCGTGATGTGTCGCTAAATACACAATATCTAGTCTTATTCGCACAACGTAGAGATGTGTCATAAATTGGGGTATTAGCCAATCAAATGTTCCCGAATCAGCGAAGGATTTTTTGGAAGTTTATGGAAAAGCTACAAGGCAACGTTACGGATATTTTCTTTGTGACCTTCATCCGCGAAACACGTTTAAGGTGCTTCTAAGAACGAATATATTCCCAAACCAGCCTGGAACGGTGTATATCCCAGAATGACAAAGAGGTTAAAGAAATACTGTGAATTAATAAAAAACGGGCACTGTAGCAACTGTTTGTTAAAAATATTGAGTCCGACTTTTTAAAATGCATCTGTGAAATTTGTCTTAACGTTATAAAATGTAATGTACCAACGAAACCCCCTCATAAGGTTCGTCTATACCGTTACAAGAACGTAATACGTACACTAGCTGGTAAAAGTCAAACTGTGGGGAAGAAAAAACGAATTATTGTACAAAGAGGGGGTTCATTCCTCTCCATCTTATTTTCAGTTTTGGGGCCTTTACTGAGTAGTTTAATATAATGAAGAAAGTAGTCGTGATTCCACACAAGGTGTATGCTTCACTGCAAAGCTCAAAGAGTCCCGATACGGTTCTAGAACCCCGTAAAAGCAGGCTTAAAAGAATGGAAAGCGATTTGTTAGATCTATTAAACAGTGAAAAGCCACCTGATGAGAAAAGAATCTTATACAAGAAGCTCTGCAGAAATTTCTTCATGAGTACGAAAATTATAAGAATCCGACAGAGGTCCCCATAGTTATTAGGCGCAGCGCAGACGACGTTGAGCATAGAGGCATAGGACCTGGGGCCAAGGCTAGTGACGAGCAGTCAAAGAACAACGGTGCGACCCCACAACATATCGAGCATGTATTAAAAAGTGTTCTCCCACATACATTGAGAAATAAAGGTTTAAGTCTTTATAATCTATTGAGTGAGGATCCCATTATACAGTGGACCGATACAGGTGAGATTGTCGTAGAAGGAACAAAGGCAGAGGTTTCGAACATCGTTGACATCGTCCATGACTTGGTGAGAAAGTGGGATAGGCCCTCACCAGCAGGATAAAAACATATTAAAGCTAGGCTAAAGCAAATAAATGTCCCAAAAAAATGATAGATAATCTGAACAGGTTAAAAGACTTAGGACAAGCCTCGCATGTCCCACAGCAGAACACGCCTTCGCCTCCATCGGTAGCATCTCTGAAGAGGAGGAAGAAGAGACCAATCAGGGACGACCAACCCTACCCGAGCGCCTCTAAAATATGAAAATGGCTAACATATTAAGAAAACGTTATTATGACATTTCTAACCAAGCCTCCTATGGCGGCGGTGATAAACTGTACAGAGGCGTTTATAATGAGGGAGTAGGGAAAAAAGACTTTGAGAGATTTTTGAGGGCGCAGGATGCTTATCCACTTCATAAGCCGGTGAGAAAAAGGTTTAAAAAGGCCAAGACAGCAGCAGCCTCGATTGATTCTATTTGGCAGGCGGATTTAACAGACATGCAGATATATTCAGTGTATAATGGCGGCTACTGCTACATCCTATTCATAATAGATGTATTCTCTAGATATTTGTGGTTAATTCCCTTGAAAAATAAATCGCCTGAGTCAGTTGCTAAAACCACCAAAACGCTGATGTTGAAAGAAAACAGGATTCCTGGCTATTTTTGTACGGATATGGGGAAAGAATTTACAGGTCGGGCATTTCAGAACATGCTGACAGAGTTTAACCTCACTTATTACACTAGCAATTCTATACATAAGGCATCTTTAGCTGAGAGTTAACGTACCATAAAGGAACGCATGCCTCGCTATTTCACACATAAAAACACATACAGGTACATAGACATTCTGGATTCGTTGGCCTCATCTTACAACTGTTCACACAACCGTGCGATTGGTACAACACCTAACGAAATTTTAGAAAGAGGTACACAAACAGAACGTGAGGTGAGAAAAGATATTCGTAGAGTGCCACCACGCTCTGCGGATTTCAAAATCAATGATTATGTAAGGCTGTCGCGTTGGGGTAATAAATTCGCGAAGGGATTTGAGCAAGGTTGGATACGTGAGATTTTTAAAGTTAGGGCCATGAGACCTAAAGACGAGATAATGCTGTAGTGCGTTGAAGATTTGAATGGGGAAGAAATTGCAGGGGGCTTTTACAGCGAGGAGCTACAGAAAGTAACATTTAATTTAGGAAAAAATGTGTTTAAAATTGAAAACATTTTAGGCAGCAAAGGTTCAGGAAAAAGAAAAATGTACCTGGTGAAATGACTAGGGTACCCAGAAAGCTTCAACACCTATATAAGGGCTACGTCGTAGCCAATGTCGTAACACCGCTTCCCGTTGATCAGCGAAGTTAAGCGACATTGGGTCGGATAGTAGTTGGATAAGAGACCGTCCGCTGCGTCCAGACTATGTAGCGACCCGTGGTTCGGATTCCACGTAAAGCTGTATGTCCCCTCCGTCATATGACCTTAGATGTTGCGAAGGAAGTTAAACAAAACCAATAATTTAATTTTCACCTATATAAAAGCTGAAGCAATAATGAAGCTTAAATAGTATGCAACATGGCGCCTAACCACTTCTACGTCACACTCCCGTCCTCTTCTTCTCTGACTGTACGTCCTGGCAACACCCTGGCCAACTTTGTAACAGAATTCCATGGGCCCATTGAATTGGGTCGTGAATCATATGAGGTAGGACTATACGAAATTCAATTCACTACCAATTTTTTAAGTATTGATAATAAAAATTCCGTTTTAACGGTTCTTAGAAACCGTGATGAGTGTGAAAATGCTGGGGTAACTGGGGACGAAACCATGCGTGCCGCCCGGAGTGGGGAGTCACAGTACTACATTACAGTAGTACCATTATGACCTAGTCATTATGGCGCAGCCGAGGATGTTGTGAGAGACTTAAATGGTAGTTTGAAAATATCAAATCTTATGGATGATTTAATATACGGAATCGTAAACAAAGATACCCCTGTACATACTCTGACTCTAAAATCAGAGGCTAACAGAAATATTAAAGACAAAGGGCTGTTCAAATTTATAACCATACGCGTATGGAATGGGACTTTACTGGTGGGGGGGCGGAAAAAATTTGCCCTAAAAATTTTCAGGGTGCCCTGATTTCCGCATAAGCACTATGTGTAGCATAAAATAACACAAAGGTCAGAGTATGAGTAACATACTGTATATTAAAACCTTTTTTATATAAAAAACATTAAATTTACAAACATGAAATAAAATTTTGCTACAACATTTCTAAATGACAAGCAAAACTACGGCATTGCAGTTGACATAGAATTCAGTAAGTCCTCAACTTACGTTTTAATTATTAACTACAATTATAGTAGCAAGTTATTAATTCACCTCAAGAAGTAAAAAAAACAAAGGAATGTCAGGAAAAATCTGCCCTGAAAATTTCAGTATTTGCCCTGAAAATGTTCAATATTTGCCCTGAAAATGCTCAATTCCCTAGTCCTGGGGGTGAGGGGGGGAGGCTGCCTCTCTCCTAGACCCCACGCCTCATACGCCTATGATTGTAACCGAGGGCCGATATGGAGCAACCATCCAAAGAGATACCTCTCACGAAACACAACATGACGTCTGCAGCTTAATGGATCAACTGAAATTGGAGAAATTGAGCGATGGCTACCCTCCCCCGGACATGTGCTATATTTACAGCAATATCGTGGAACATCAGTTTGTTGGGGATACCCAGGCGCGCCTGCTGCGCATCGCTCACATTCCCAATCATAGAGGAAGGAGCTTAAGCATTACATACGACAAGCCTCATTATGTCAATGTCGCAACTAACATACTAACCAATATGTCAATATATATAAGAACGATTGAGGGGAAAAGTTTTCCATTCGGTGACGGGAGCTTAACAGTGGAGCTGCATTTCGTCGCACTGTGATATAATAACCCAAAGGCCTTTCACAGTCTATCGAGGCGTGAGGTACCAGCGCGCTAGTGGGATTGGATCAAATTTTTCAACCATACTGTGTACGGCTGTCCCCTTGCTAAAGAGTGGTGCCAAATATCTCAGCAAGAAAGCGTTACAATCAGGTCTTAACACGGTAGAAGACATAATGGCGGAGACTAAGCTTAAAGAAGCTCTAAAAAAGCACTTAAAGCGTACACGGGACGAAATCATCAAAGATGCAAAGAGAAAAATGCGTGGTGGCGGGAACAAGAAGAGTCCTGTATGGAAGAAGAAGAAGGGGTTACCAGCATGTGGCGTTAAACGTAAAAGGCCATCAAAAAAGAAGTGTTCTCAGCACATGGAACGTATGGTTGGCCACTTTTTAAACTGATATAAGCTAAGGACGTTGCTCTCATGAGTAATAGACTGTTTACTGCTTGTCGAGAGAGATGTCACTGTTTCTGGCTCGCTATGGCCCCTTTCATCCATCCGTGTAGTTCACAATGTTGTAAATCGGAGCTGGCACTCTTTGACATGCCCCCAACTCAAGTTTCTATAGAGCACGGTGACTTTATTACAATTAATCCCTTAAACACCATTAGCTCCCCGAGTGCTCCTATAGAGTTTGTGATCCCAGCTCAGGCCCTTACCTTTTTGATCCAAACTGTGTGCGTATGTACGCTAAACTACGAATTGCACATTCAAATGGAACGGATTGCGAAGACAAATACATTGTATTCCTAGAAACAAACTTTCTACACTCCATATTCAGTCAATGTGACGTATATTTAAATCAGGTCTACATCTCGGCAGGATCTGGCTACTATCACCTACGAGCCTATCTGCAAAAATGTCCTCAACTTTTCAAAAAAGCGAAGGATACCTTTTTAACTGTCGAAGGTTATTATTAAGCGAAAGATGAAAGTAGTATAAAGGACAAATTTAAAAATTCCAAACAGAAGATATATGAATGCTTTGGGCGCCTACACACAGATTTCACATTCCAGGAGAAGCTGCTTGTGAATGGAAAATAAAGCTAACTCGTACGAACCCTGAGATTTGTTTAAATCTGGGGGCTGCCCAAGAAGAGAGCTCGAAGCCTGTGGTGATTCATATTATGGAAACATATTTCCGCGTGCATCGAGTGAAATTAAGCTCTGCTAAACAAATACAAATTTAAAAAAATTTACTACACACCATAGTAAAATACCCAATTAACAGAGTCCAGCTCAAATTATACACGGTGCCATTAGTGCTGACATCGAAGCAGATAGATAATATTGCCCTTGGAGCTCTACCTTAAAGGTTATTAATTGGAATGTAGGAACACGCTTCTGTGAATGGAAAATAGAAAAAGAACGCCTTTAATTTCGAAAATTTTGGCCTTAAAAATATAACCCTCTTCGTCAATGGAGTCACCTTAGGGGGACATTAGAAACGGATTATTCAACAGAAGCAGTGTTCCCACTTTGCTCGAGAGCTTATGGTAGTCTTGCACATATTGCCGGTACTTACAACGAATTAGGAATCGGCGTAACACAGAAGGAATTCGTCAAACAAGTTAACCTTTACTCATTTGACATCTTGCCAGACATATCTGGAAGTATAAATACGCAAATAAGTCCACAGCAGAGTGGAAACATCTCAGTCAGATTGGAATTCGCCAAGCCGCTAGACGCTCCTCATTAGTGTACTAGTATACCTCGAATCGCAAACCCTAATAGAGAATGATACGTTTAGAGGTGTAGTCACAGACGCTTAAAATGGATACGAATCACTCCAGAGAGAAATGAATAGTGACCGATTCACACGCTTCACTTTATAGGTGTGTTTTGCGAAGAATGAACGCTGAAGCTTCAATATACGAGACACTGTGGCGCACTTATTCTAAATATGGATGTTTAGTGACGTCAAGGTTCATTGGATAGCCGTTTATTTTAAAAATGGGAACGAATGTACTTTTTTAATTCACTGGGGGGGGGGTCATCTTTGGAATGTGCTATTATTGTAAATTTCTCGAGCAATTGCATATTCCCCAATTGTCTGGAACCCTTACCGATTTCAGGGCTACTAGAGCAATACCTGGCATGTACAGCCTATCCTTTCTCATGCTCTGGTCCGCTGGAACGAATTTACAAATTTTTTAAAAATTATTCGATTGTGCGACACTGGACTAATGATACTGGTATGCAACCACATAAAAATCGGTTGCCGTTTGTAGGCACTCGTATTGTGTGAAGTTTCACGCGTATATATTATATATTTGTAACTTCATCAATTGTTACAATATTTGTAAAATTATAAAATGTACCCAATAATTATTTGTGTAGCGTTTAAGGACGATGCTTATGTTCTGTAGCTTATTTAAAATGTAATGAATGCTAGTTCTGTAATAAATTAAGTTGGATATATATATATATATATATATATATATGAGATCTTTGGCATTCCTATATGTGTGAGAAACATTGAAGGTTTATTACGTTAAAAGTGTTGTATACAGTAAATGTTATTATGTATTAATTTTTAAGACATTCCTCATTGCTTTATCAATTAATAAATGTTGAAATACAAGCTTATCTTACCCCCACACACACACAGGAAAAAAGAAAACTCACATCACTTCATCGACGACCATGCACTCGTAGGATCGATTGTCCAGTAATACTTCTATTCCCATATTCAGATCATCATCGCCTATTTGAGTCTCTTCAAAGCTATTACGAAACGTTTCTATCACACGATTCAGCTCTGCTCTCGGGTCCTTTAAGATAAAAAGGTACGGTTGTAGACAAAAAAATTTAATTTATTTTATGGCCAGTTCATATTTTTTCTGAAGAAAGTTTCCGCGCCTCTGAATTATATAATTAATACGTAAAAGTAGAAATTTTGAATGTCCTTTAAGAGAGAAACGATGTACAATATTGCACTTTAAATGAGTTCTCGTATAAGCATTCTACTCCTACTATATATATATATATATATTATATAATATATATAGACAGAGAGAGGTAATCAGTTTAAATCATATTTCATAGTTCTCGTAAAGATTCGCCATTAAATTATAAAGCGGCTACTTTAAAATGTCTAATTTGTGCGATAAATATAAGCATTGTTCATTTTTATCATATATATATATATTATACAGAAAGAGCAAGCGAGAGAGAGAGAGAGAGAGAGAGAGGAGAGAGAGAAAAGTTATAAAATAAGCTTTGGTTGAAATAGGGGATATTTTTGCTACTTACATTTCGTTCGTGTGAGAATCCGTTGCCCCAATTTGTTCAGCTTCACAAATGTTTGGCACTTCTTGCGATGAAAATAATTCTCCCCGGTCAGAAGCTGCGAAGATCAGCCTAGTGGCCTCAGCACTGTAGAATATCAAGATAAAATCACTCTACCGTGTATATAATGTATAAAATGTACCCAGTGCACACACACACACACACACACACACACATATATATATAATATATATATATATATACACACAGGGTGTTTATAAAGTCCCTATCTACTTCAGTGAAAACTTAGCAAAAAGGGTAAAATTCAATAGCAATATAATGAAGGCATACATTTAATGAATACTTAAGCATATGATTCTACATGAGCACCATCAGTATCTCTACAGAGTTCGAATCTGTCAGCAGCATTGCGGAACATATTTTGGAGCATGACAGGGGTTATTTTTGTAACTGCTGTTACGATACGAGCACGTGAATGTCCCAGCCTCATTCAGATGGCATTTTATACCCCTTCGTCTTTCAACAAGATGGGGCACCTTGTCATTTTGCAAACATTGTTCGGGAGTACCTAAATGAACGATTTCCAAATCGGTTGATCGGACGTGGAGGCAACAGGCCCTGGGCGGCTCGATCTCCTGACCTAACGCCCTTGTATTTCTTTGCATGGGGCTTTATCAAATCAAACGTCTATCAAACGAGGGTTACAGATCTGCAAGATTTACGTGCTCGTATCGTAACAGCAGTTACAAAAATAACCCCTGTCATGCTCTAAAATGTGTTCCGCAATGCTGCTGACATATTCGAACTCTGTAGAGATACTGATGGTGCTCATGTAGAATCATATGCTTAAGTATTCATTAAATGTATGCCTTCTATTATATTGTTATTGAGTTTTAACCCTTTTGCCCTTTTGCTACGTTTTCAGTGAAATAGAGAGGACTTTATAACATCCTATATATATATATATATATTATATATATATATATATGTATATATATAATATATGTGTGTGTGTGTGTGTGTGTGTGTGTGTGTACTAAATCCACTTCCCGAATGTAACTTACGTGTCGTCTCCAACTTTGTATATGCATGGTGATAAAAAGATATCTAATTCACTGTCTGTATTCATTACGGCTAGCAACGCTTGAACGTTCACTAGAAAATATCAGCTAATATGGTCTCGAGCTGAAAGTGGACCCCTTTTTACATGTTTGCCCCCTTTCAAATGACGAAGAGCTGTACACCATTACAAGCTCGCGGCTTTCTGATTGGACGGTGATACCTTTGTGGGCGTCTTTGATATATCGGCTTAAGTACTTCTATATTTTTGTGGGCGTCTTTATCAAATTCGGTCTAAGCAGCCCTCAGATTTTTCAAATTTAATGAGTGGACGCTCAACATAATTATTTTAAATAAAAAAACAAATAACTAACAGGTAATGCATGGCCAATTAATTAATTTTGCATCATTACTATACCCCACAGTACTCTAAGACCGTACATTTCAGTCACAGGTAATGCATGCTCGTGAGAATCACTTTTATATGAAATGACAAAAAATCTGTTGCTTAAATGAATGTAGATAAGACATTTATGTATCAAAATGTAGGCTGAGTTGTGAACTAATTTTATTGCGAAGAATCAGATGTTTAATTTAAATATATAATAATAATGTTATAACATGCCTTTTAGGCTGTTGAATAAGACCCCCAAGAGGTTAATGTTCAAATGGACGCATGGCTGGTGTACTCACTTTTCGCATGTAATATCAAAGTATAATGGTTCATCTGGTTTTTCACAGATAAATTTGATGTGTTCAGCAACATCTTTGATGTTAAATTGCTGGGTAGGAGGCCCCAATCTCCTACGTTTTCAATTGTGATTGCGACAATACGCGGTATTAGAATTCAATTCCTCAATGCAGTGTTTAATTCGAGAATTGCACTGAAGAAAATTTACTTTAATCCGTAAATAGTAAGATTTAATATGATCCTAAAAGCTGGTTTAAAATGACATTAAAAATAATGCAGTAATGTCGAAGAATAATTATTTAGAGTAAAATCATAAATTCCATTTATTGAATTGTAAAAGGCCAAAATAAGTAAGTTATGCCATAATTTCCATTTTTTTTATAAATATGCATAGAAAATGTCATTTACTGGGTATGCCCTACTAAGACGATTCTATAAACACTATATCATAACATTACTGTGGGAAATAAAATAATTTAACGGTATGTGTTGACCGTTTCAAATTTACTATTTTATATGACTAAAAGATAAAATTGTATATTAAGACGGAATTTGTTTTAAATAACTCGCTGGTTTGAATAAATCCCTAATTGTAAAAGGCGAAAAAATGAAATAGTTACCCTAAATTAAAATCTAGTTTTAATATAAAGTTATATTATTATTTTTATATTATAGTTTAAAGATAAATTTTTATATTTAGGTGAAAATTTGTTTTAAATAACTCGCTGTATTGAATAATTCCCTATTGTAAAAGGCGAAAAAATGAAATAATTACCCTAAATTATAATGTAGTTGCTTAAAAATTATATTAATACTTCTTATATTATAGTTTAAAGATAAATTTGTATATTAAGGTGAAAATTTTGTTTTTGCATTAAATTTTGTTTATCATATTCGATTTTTTATTTAAAAGAGCGCCTACTCAACATCACATTGGCCTTGTGGTGGTTTTCTGCTACGAGAAGCTCAATAGATTAAACTATTGGCGTTGCCGTTTTTTGAGACCGTATAGGTCTAGCCTGGCGCCATAAATGTATTTGTTTATGCTTAATAGCTTTGTCTATAACGTGGGCCGTTTTTTGAGACCAAATAGGTCTATCAGGAGCTGGTAAGTAAAAGCCGTAGGTAAGTCGGCTTTGGTCAATCAGGTGTTGGTAAGTAAAGCTTGAGGTAAGTCGGCTATGTAATACTGTGTTACTGCTGAGAGGTCTTAAAGTCTAGACGATTGGTTGTAGCCCCATCTTGCCCTCGCGCTACTGATGGGTGGGCTCCTAATGTCTATACTGGAGGTCATAAAGTCTATACTTAGACGATTGGTGTAGCCCTCATCTCGGCCACGTGTTGTTGATGGGATGAGCTCCTAAAAGCCTTTATTTATTCCGTGTTACGGACAAACGTATGTGCATACACGCCCCACATGCATATATACTTTATATAATCACCATCTGAACTTTGGCGACATTTTAAGTCAACTGGCGGATTAAGCATTCTAAGCCTGTTGGCTGCGATGCTGAAGACCTCATTATGCGTTGCTCCATGGCTATGAACGGTTGGAACTTCTCTCTCTCATCCTCTCTCTTAGGTAACATCTATCCTCTCTCCATTAATATATATATATACACACACACATTCCTTCTGATTAAGTCTTCTAAGCCAGATTAAGCCAACTGGCTGATTAAGACTTCTAAGCCAACTGAGGCTGTCAAGAGCGCCAGTATACGACGAGACATGCCAGCGAAAAGATCTTCTCCGCTCTCCTCTCTCTTAGGCTACCTTCCTAGGTCAGGTCCACTTTTTGCGGAGGTCATTCTCCCGGGCCTCCCTTCGACCCCCTCTCCTCCCTTCACGCAGCTTGGAGGCTAAACCCCCTCCCCTTGCTCGCATACCCCCTCCAACACGGGTGCCAACCCCCCTCCTCATGGGTGCCAACCCCCTCTCCCCCCATGGGTGCCAATCCTCCTCCCCTTTGCAACACTGATCAACATTGCATTGCAATTGAACTCTCCCATTTTGCGGTCATACTACTTACATTTAAGATAACATATTAAGAAAATTTGAACACTTCTCAACACTGAGGAGTGTTCAAATGTGTGCGCGAACGATGGATCCATCGATCGTGCAGAGCGATCGGTCGTTTGCACGTAACATATAAACTGGCTAATTTGCTCATGCTTGGTTTCTTGAACTAAAGCAAACTAAATGGATGAGCAAAATATGTTTTCTTTGGTCTTATCTCATACAACAGAAACAATAACGCTCTTTCTTACCCTTTCAGAAGAATTTAATAATTTCTAATCAATTAATCATTGATAAATTTGAAAATTTTATCATTCATCACTTTTCCCCCAAAATGATTAATTAACCATGCTCTGAGCCGTACCTCCACAGAAGACAGAAAAACTTTATTGAAAGCTATAACAATGATGAGGACTTTGTTGCATTCGCCGAACAAATACAGAATATATATACGCATTAAAAGAACTGGGGTTATGACATCTAATCGACTTGACATTCTATCGACATGTATATTATGGGTTAGGTTAATTTAGGTTAGCATATATTAGCTTAGGTTACGCTAGGTTAGGTTCGGTTAAGTTATTTTTTAGAGTGTCGCTGTTATGGTCCTGTCGATCCGATGAGTAATAGGTTCAAAACAATGGCCTAGACTGTACTATTATTTCAAACTACGTTCAAATGGGATGTATTGAAAGAATGCCATGTGACGTTAAGCATACTGCTGCGGTGATTACGTAGGCCGTTATCCCTAGGTGATAGATTTCTAGTTACCGAGCACCCTTCAAGAGCTGGGTTCGTGACAGCTAAGGTCCACCAAGGGAAGCCTATCTTCTGGTATTGGGTAGTGTTTTCTGCAATTCTGGGATCTCTATTGATCGTCTTACTCGTGTTCCGGATCTTCCCGCAAACTGTGCTCAACAACTCATCACATCTACGCTGGTTCTGGCTTTTACGAGAATTGTATATTCTGAAGAATGACTTTTTATTCTGGTTCAAGACCCTCTCACGTTAGCTGTATTATTTCTGGAGGAATATTCGGGTTCAAGCCTCACGTTAACTACATAAACTATACAAGATTCAGTGTGCTAAATAATAATGAACTTCACAGTTTTAAGCTTCACTAGAACAATTGATTGGTGTTTGTTTAATATGTCCCTTATGAGATGAGTCCCAACCAGGGTTGGAGCAATTAAATTATCTGAGGTCAATTACAATTACAATTATACCCTTTGTCCCATCAACTACAAATACAATTACAATTACTATGAAGCCTAAATTGGTAATTATAATTACAATAACGAGTTCATTGAAGGAGAAGTAATAAGTTTTATATTTACAATTCACAAGACATTTATTTACATTTTCCCATTCAACAATGCAGTTTGTCAAAGAGTTCTCGGTTGCATTTTATAAAAATAAGCGTACAAAACGTTTCACTTCTCAAGTTACTTCTATTCAGGAAGAAATACGAGTGGTTTCCTGCTATGCTGAACACACGTTCAGAAGAAGCTGAGGAGCTGAGCTTGGAGGACATTATCACTTTTTAGCAATTACAATTACAAATTATACTTACTCTTCTTGAGAATTTGATAATTATAATTACAATTACCGAAAATGGATAATTAATTACAATTCCAATTTAATTACAATTTCAATTACCCCAACCCTGGTCACAACCACTCAGTGTTCAGGAAATGAGTTGGACTTTTGAGGCAAACGAAAGTGAATAAACTGGTTCATCTTATTCCCTTTATTACCCCTGGAAATTAAATTAAAATTAACAATAATTATAAAGATAACAAAGTATACAAGACTGTCATTTAAAAAATATATAATTATATACAAAAACAATATACTCAAAATGAGGCTGCTTCGCAACAAAATAATCAGGGAGAAAAATCAAGGAAGAGACAAGCGCAGGAGATGATTTAAAGAAGTATGCAAGCGTTTCCCAGCACACCGAACGCTCCAAACCTGACCCAGAGACCTGAATGAATCTCAAAAAATATCTGGTTAATAGTGTCAAACCTTCGGAAGTCTTGTGAATGCCCACTGATGTTACTTGGACCCGTAATTACTTGTGAAACAAGTGAGAACACTTTCCCAACCAGATAGGTTTTCTAGAAATTTTGGTAAATTGGTTTCCAATTGGCTTCCAATTAGTTTTCATTTTAGTTCAGTTTCCATTGGTTTCCCAGACAAACACATGATCATGATGATCCTGGGGCCGATGGATTCTTTGTCAGTGATGCTAACCACTACACCAAGATATGTATAGAAAAATCACTTTACATAAGATATACATCACATCCATGTAGTTTTACATAATGTTGGTATTAACGTTTAATTTACAGTATTCTTATCTGAATATGACGCTGGGAAACATGACAGCTTTTTAGGCAAAAATCTTTGAGATACATTTCAATTTTTACAAAAGAAACTAAGAAATGTAAATAGAATTAATGAAAAATAAAAAAAATATGCAGTTACTTAATTCCGGCATTACAAATAAAAATTGAGATAATCTTTGAAATAATGGAAAGAGAAGTGGTAAACTACGATATAATAATAAAAATAATAATAGAAATAATAGAAAAGAAAAATGGTAAACAATACGGTAAACAGAACATGTTGAAATACCAATAATAATTAATTTTTATTATTACAAATTAGAAATGATGATACAATCTTAAAGTTACAAAAATACAGAAAAATGAGGCACATTATAACTTTTGCGTAATATAATGGAAACTTTTAACATATACATTACGTAACTTAGGATTGCACCCGATTTAAGATTGTGAATTTTGCATATATAATAGCTGATTTTCTTTGTTTAGTAATATTTACAAGTTGCAATATATATAATATATATATATATATATATATATATATATATATATTAATAGGAATTAATAAAGTGTTTCTTTAGTGATTTGCGAAACTAAATTAATGATGGTACTTGTCCCTTTGTAGGAGAGAGCATTTCCTGTAATTTGCAATTGAATAATTTAGTTTATGTCTGAAATCATTGGAAGCCTTTTACTATATATATATATATATATATATATATATCCTTATTGTTTACAGTTCTTACATAGTTACGTAACGTATCGATTGTATTTAAAAAGTGTTGTGTTAAATGATTGTCTTTTAAACTTGACGATATGTCGAAGGTAGAATGGTTTGCCTAATTGTTATGCTTCGCTGTCGAATTCATTACACAACTTTGTCAAAAATTGTTAATTTGTTTTATATTTTGTCTCATCTCATTTGTAAAAAAAAAAGTTCATTTCTAAAGCGGAGTTGAAAAGAGTTATCGTATATACGATATAAGGATTTATCGTATTTACCTGCGGCAACTAAAGAACAAAACAGATTAAATATTAAAACTAGTTATAAAAACATCCCGAAAGTTTCACTTGTTCATAAAACTAATGCAAATACATACAGACTGGGTCTTTTCACGTGTGCTCCAATCAATATTCAGTTTAATTTTGCATATTATGCCGTAACATCTCGAGAGAATAATAAAATGTGTGCTCAAAAAGTATCGCGTAATAAACTCTCGTGATATGAATCTTTGAGATGCTCATCACTACCCTTGACTGTCGAACATTAAACAAACTTTGGATGATATAAAATCGAGCGGAATGTTTTAGCGAATGGAACGAGATAAACATGAAGAAAATTTATCTTTCATTTTTAATATTTCACAACGTTCGATCAAATATATATATATATATATATATATATATATATATATATATATGCGCCACGGTGGTGTAGCGGTTACGCGTCGCCTGACGTCACCGGTAATCGAACCCGTGGCCGCTGGATTCATAGTCAGCGATGCAATAAAAATGGTTGGCAAGATAAATGGGTATCCTGGGTAGCCTAGTGGTTAACCTAATGTTTAAGACGCTGGGCTGTTGCTAATCGGGAGGGCATGAGATTGAGTCTGGGCGAGGACTTTGTAATTTCTGACCACTCGGGGTTGTTCATGGTTCGGATTCTGCGTTAAATTGCAAGTGTAAGATAGAGGAGTAACAAGCTTGACTTCCGTCACAACGAACAATTGGGGCAGAAACAAAACCAAGGTTAAGCAAGGTTAGCTAAAGTATATACTCGTATATAAGCAATATACTTCACAGGTATATATATATATATATATATATATATATATATATATTATATAATATATACACACACTTGATTTCATGCCTTTTCGCTTCATTCCTGATGAGGTGTACTGCTGAATACACAAAAGGACTTGGTTGTAAATTTCAGTTTGATGATAAATTTTATGCTATATCGTTTGTATTGGCAATGGAAAATTCCCTATCACCTGTGTTAGCTAATTTATAGACTGTACAGGGTGTCCCAGAAGTCTGGACTTATAGGTCATTAGGGTTATTTATAAATTTTGTGTTAAAATCAGTGTGAGGGAACTAAAAAGCATTGAGAGAAGGGTACGTGCAAGAATTGATATATGTATGCAAGTTAATGATATGCAATTTGAACAAGTGTTGAAATTCTGCCTATCAGTCCAAACTTTTGAGACACCCTGAGTATGGAATTTTTTTAAGAGTAGAATTTTGTCCACTATTGTTAATTTCAACATTGTTTGATACCTATATATAAATGATGTCCTTTGCCTTTGGCTTGATAATTTGGATGCTGATGAATTCCTTGATAGGTTCAGTAATTTAGTTCCGTCTATAAAATGACGAATGCTTATCATTTCTAGATTTATAAATTCAGAAATACACAAATCAATTTAAATTTGAAGTTTTTTGCAAGCTTACTAATAATAATAACTCTTATGTTCATTTTTATTCTGGTCATTACCCCTCGATAAAAGTTTTTCTTGTTTCTCGGAGCATTAAGAGTTGTTAGTCCTGAATTTTTAGATTCTGAGTTATGTAATATTATGAACGTTGGTATTAAAATATGTTATCCTTTTCCATTTCTAGAAAATTATTTAATTAAAGCTAAAAAAAGGTATTATAATAGTGTACCTTTAGTCTCTCTTACCACGTAAATTTTAAACATTTTTCAACCTCACTTAAAACAATTGGCATTAACGTTGTCTTTAAGTATTAAAAAAACCCTGTTAAATCTCGCCTAATGAAGAACAGCCCAGATAATGCTGCTGGCTCTGTCTACTCGAGTGGATGTATACAATGTGACTCAGTTTATATAAGGTCAAACTGGAAAATCTTTAGATGTAAAACAGCATAAATACGCGTGCAGGATGAGAAATAATTGTAATGCATTGTTTAACCATATGCTTAAACCATATCTTTAATCAATCGTAGTATTAATCGGAAGAGTTCCAAAGTTCTTGTTAAATATAAAGCCATAACGGACAGCAACATTCTGAAATGTATCGTGATACCTTATGAGGGTTTTGAACAACGGTTCAGGATCGATCTGCGGTCGACCCCTCTGCAGCATCCCGCCTTTTTTGCGGAATTTGGTGAAGGAGAGGATTGCTTTCCGATCTCTTTCTGCACTCATAGCCAGCCACGCATGGCTGGTCAGAGACTTTGCTCAACAACCTCTCCATTTGGTCCTTGAAATTATTCAGGTTGGTGTGCTGAAGGTTCCTCAGTTTTTGGAGCAGTACATGAAAAGGTTTTGGGCCTCGTGTTTCGAAGGAATTTTCTCTCCTTGTTTTCATGGCTCCTTGTCCCACCGAAGAGAGGACAGTACAAAATCTGCCTCTTCTCTCATTCCAGTGTATTTCTATTTCGTTTCTAAAGTTAGGAACACAACCCTTGGTTATTTTCCATACGTATATTATTGTGTACAGCTCGTGTCTTTCTTCCAGAGAATAGAGTTTCAGGGATTGTAGTCGAGACCAGTACTCTTCACCTTTCGCTTCCTCTATCTTTGACGTAAAAGTCCTTTGTATGGCTTCCATGTTTGCAACGTCTCGTTTTCTGTATGGGCTTGTGAGTACTGAGCAATACTCAATTATTGGTAGGACGAGAATCTTCCATAATTTTAGCATGATGTTTTCTTTTCTGCTGCGGAAGCTCCTCCAGGTTATTTCTATTATTATTTTTGTAACTGCTGTAATTTTAATGTTATAATGCTCTCTAAATTCTGCACCCGACGACATTATTACTCCACCATTCCTTGTGAGTTTGGTGCAATCTGTTTTGCTTGCAGTCTTGTACCCTTTATTCTGTACCACCTTATTATTACTATATCTTATAGGTTGAAAATTCTTCGTTGAGCTTCATATCGTTGTCTTCCGCCCACTTGAAAAATGTTTCGATGTCATTTTGTAATTTTTTTTATTTCACCTTCGTTCGGTATTTCCTTGCATATCTTTGTGTCATCTGCGAAACATGATACAATCAATACTGATATTAATAGTAGCATCAGTGTCTGCAATCATTATTATAAGTAACAAGGGAGCAAATACTGTACCTTGTGGGACAGAGCTCATGACTTCTGAGACTCCAGATTTAACCCTATTTACTACCACTTTTGTGTTCTTTGAATCAGAAAATTAAATATCCATTTTACCAGCTTTCGAGTAAGTCCTGTATTCTAATGTTTGTGTGCTATAGTTCCATGATCACATTTATCGAAGGCTTTAGCAAAATCAATATACATTACATTTGTAATGAAATAAATGATGTCTGTGACGTCTGAGGGCTTTGGAGATTCAAGGGAGTTATTCTATAAAAGGCTGAGTCTCGCGCATGAGCAATGGATCCGCGCATGTGGACGCCAACCAACCCATGTAAGGAGCGCTGTGTACAGCGTGGTTGCTTGAGGCGGAAAAGGAGTGTCATTCTATAACACATCTATGTTTCGTTCTCGACACAATGTTTCCAGTATTTTCTGCTGGTGGTCTAATAACTGTGATAGACATGATCCTCCAGCCGTGACGTCATGTTGGTTCGGATTGAATAAATTCTTTTCTTGTAGGTAGTAAGTAGTTTTGCCTCTAATTATACGTTCAAAGCACTTTATAAGGTGGGAGGCGAGAGCTACTGGCCGATAATTCTTTAGCTTTGCTCTGTTACCCTTTTTAAATATGGGGGCAATGTTCGCGTTCTTTAATGGAAGTGAAATTTATCATGTGTCAAGTAATTTTCTCCATAGCAAGTATAGAGGCTTAGCAATGCTCTCTTTACATTTCTTCAGAAACGTGGCATTCCATGTGTCTGGCTCTGGTGCCGAATTTTCTCGTATTTGTGATAGAGCCTTAATTACATCTCCTTACGAGAACTCTAAGTATATTAATAGGTTCGTGTCCGAACTTGTTCTTGGCTGATTTGAATCCATGTCAAAAAGTTCATCTGGATTTTCTACTTTTTTTTTCTCGGATTTAGGGAATGCTAAACAGAGTTAAATTGTTCCTTTAGCAGTTCGTTTATATTTTTTGGAGACATTTGTTTATTCGGTCGTCCCTTCTATCAACGGACCAATATTCTCTTGACACTGCATTTTTCTTTGCGCAAACGTGTAGAAGTACTTTGGGTTATTTTGGAGCAAGTGTAGTTTACGTCCCCCTGACGCAAAAGGGGACACAAAATACCCTAGGTCAAAGTTGGGGAACGTAAACTACACTAGGATCTTTAGGAGACATTTTTTTAAATGAATACATTAAATAAAACGTTAAACCTAACGAAAATATTACGACTTAACCTAACCAATCGTCAATTTATATATATATATATATATACACACACACATATATATATATATATATATATGCACACACACACACACACACACACACACACATATATATATATATATATATACATTCAACTGCAAAGAACACGCAGTATAAATAACGTAAAGAACGACGCTTGTATAGGAGATATTCCGCGCAAGACGAGAGAGAGAGAACGAAACAAATGAAAAAATGAGGTAACCACCTGGGAATCGAACCCGGGATCTTCCGATTGCCGGTCAGACGCGATACCATTACACCATGGGCCTCACTCTTCCAAATGCCGTAATTCTTCTACATACTCGCAGAAACCAATGCCCCAAGGGGGCACCTCCCGCATGCCGTAACATTATATACATTCAACTGCAAAGAACACGCAGTATAAATAACGTAAAGAACGACGCTTGTATAGGAGATATTCCGCGCAAGACGAGAGAGAGAGAACGAAACAAATGAAAAATGAGGTAACCACCTGGGAATCGAACCCGGGATCTTCCGATTGCCGGTCAGACGCGATACCATTACACCATGGGCCTCACTCTTCCAAATGCCGTAATTCTTCTACATACTCGCAGAAACCAATGCCCCAAGGGGGCACCTCCCGCATGCCGTAACATTATATACATTCAACTGCAAAGAACACGCAGTATAAATAACGTAAAGAACGACGCTTGTATAGGAGATATTCCGCGCAAGACGAGAGAGAGAGAACGAAACAAATGAAAAAATGAGGTAACCACCTGGGAATCGAACCCGGGATCTTCCGATTGCCGGTCAGACGCGATACCATTACACCATGGGCCTCACTCTTCCAAATGCCGTAATTCTTCTACATACTCGCAGAAACCAATGCCCCAAGGGGGCACCTCCCGCATGCCGTAACATTATATACATTCAACTGCAAAGAACACGCAGTATAAATAACGACCTCCCGCATGCCGTGACATTATATACATTCAACTGCAAAGAACACGCAGTATAAATAACGTAAAGAACGACGCTTGTATAGGAGATATTCCGCGCAAGACGAGAGAGAGAGAACGAAACAAATGAAAAAATGAGGTAACCACCTGGGAATCGAACCCGGGATCTTCCGATTGCCGGTCAGACGCGATACCATTACACCATGGGCCTCACTCTTCCAAATGCCGTAATTCTTCTACATACTCGCAGAAACCAATGCCCCAAGGGGGCACCTCCCGCATGCCGTAACATTATATACATTCAACTGCAAAGAACACGCAGTATAAATAACGTAAAGAACGACGCTTGTATAGGAGATATTCCGCGCAAGACGAGAGAGAGAAACGAAACAAATGAAAAAATGAGGTAACCACCTGGGAATCGAACCCGGGATCTTCCGATTGCCGGTCAGACGCGATACCATTACACCATGGGCCTCACTCTTCCAAATGCCGTAATTCTTCTACATTATCGCAGAAACCAATGCCCCAAGGGGGCACCTCCCGCATGCCGTAACATTATATACATTCAACTGCAAAGAACACGCAGTATAAATAACGTAAAGAACGACGCTTGTATAGGAGATATTCCGCGCAAGACGAGAGAGAGAGAACGAAACAAATGAAAAAATGAGGTAACCACCTGGGAATCGAACCCGGGATCTTCCGATTGCCGGTCAGACGCGATACCATTACACCATGGGCCTCACTCTTCCAAATGCCGTAATTCTTCTACATACTCGCAGAAACCAATGCCCCAAGGGGGCACCTCCCGCATGCCGTAACATTATATACATTCAACTGCAAAGAACACGCAGTATAAATAACGTAAAGAACGACGCTTGTATAGGAGATATTCCGCGCAAGACGAGAGAGAGAGAACGAAACAAATGAAAAAATGAGGTAACCACCTGGGAATCGAACCCGGGATCTTCCGATTGCCGGTCAGACGCGATACCATTACACCATGGGCCTCACTCTTCCAAATGCCGTAATTCTTCTACATACTCGCAGAAACCAATGCCCCGATTCCCAGGTGGTTACCTCATTTTTTCATTTGTTTCGTTCTCTCTCTCTCGTCTTGCGCGGAATATCTCCTATACAAGCGTCGTTCTTTACGTTATTTATACTGCGTGTTCTTTGCAGTTGAATGTATATAATGTTACGGCATGCGGGAGGTGCCCCCTTGGGGCATTGGTTTCTGCGAGTATGTAGAAGAATTACGGCATTTGGAAGAGTGAGGCCCATGGTGTAATGGTATCGCGTCTGACCGGCAATCGGAAGATCCCGGGTTCGATTCCCAGGTGGTTACCTCATTTTTTCATTTGTTTCGTTCTCTCTCTCTCGTCTTGCGCGGAATATCTCCTATACAAGCGTCGTTCTTTACGTTATTTATACTGCGTGTTCTTTGCAGTTGAATGTATATAATGTTACGGCATGCGGGAGGTGCCCCCTTGGGGCATTGGTTTCTGCGAGTATGTAGAAGAATTACGGCATTTGGAAGAGTGAGGCCCATGGTGTAATGGTATCGCGTCTGACCGGCAATCGGAAGATCCCGGGTTCGATTCCCAGGTGGTTACCTCATTTTTTCATTTGTTTCGTTCTCTCTCTCTCGTCTTGCGCGGAATATCTCCTATACAAGCGTCGTTCTTTACGTTATTTATACTGCGTGTTCTTTGCAGTTGAATGTATATAATGTTACGGCATGCGGGAGGTGCCCCCTTGGGGCCAGAGCTGGGCATTTGCGGCATATTTTGCGGTACTGCGGTACTTGCGGTACCACCGCACTACCACCCCGGGCCCCCATAACGCAGTACCGCAAAGGATCGCTGAAAGTACCGCAGTACCGCTACCGCATTCAAATTTCCGCGTACCGGTTTGGTACCGGTTTGGTAGTGCAGCAGTACCGCAGTACCGCAATATGCCGCAAGTGCCCAGCTCTGCTTGGGGCATTGGTTTCTGCGAGTATGTAGAAGAATTACGGCATTTGGAAGAGTGAGGCCCATGGTGTAATGGTATCGCGTCTGACCGGCAATCGGAAGATCCCGGGTTCGATTCCCAGGTGGTTACCTCATTTTTTCATTTGTTTCGTTCTCTCTCTCTCGTCTTGCGCGGAATATCTCCTATACAAGCGTCGTTCTTTACGATATATATATATATATATATATATATATATATATATATTACATATATATAAATTGACGATTGGTTAGGTTAAGTCGTAATATTTCATTAGTTTTAACATATGAAAATAAAAATCCACTCTAATAGACAGAGTTTATTTCCACAACAGTTTCGATGCCCACTGGCATCCTCCTCGGGTGGATACAGAAAAACGAATAAGAGGAGGAGGAGGATGCCAGTGGGCATCGAAACTGTTGTGGAAATAAACTTTGTCTATTAGAGTGGGTTTTTATTTTCATATTTTGACCTTCACGAAAAAAAAAGTGAAGTTTTTTTGCATTTATTAGTTTTAACGTTTTATTTGATTAGGTATACGCGGACAAAGTTGGAGAACGCAAAGTAGACTAGGATAATGTAGGGGAACGTAAACTACATTAGGATAATGTAGGGGAACGTAAACTACAATAGGCACCGCAGGGGGACGTAAACTACACTTACTCCGTTATTCTTTATATATTCTGCTCTCTTGTTTTCCTCGTTTGTCTTATGGATGAATGTTTGTTTTAGGTCAATTTCTATTTCGCATAGTTTTTACTCTAGTTTGAGTCTCCTTGCTTCAGTTCTGCATCCGTGAAGATTTTTTTAAAGTTTGTTTCCGTCGTCTAAATAATGTCCTGAGTTTTCTTTCGAGTTTGCTACATTTTCTTTTTTGTCTCTTCGGAACATGGTTTAGCAATATGGGTTTAGTTTCATTTTCTATTATAGTTAATATTTCTTCCGGAACCTTCTCGTGAAGTTGCAATTCCCAATTTACTTTCTTTAAATCTTGACATTTACACTTTCCCAATCTACTTTCTTTGAGTTTATATTTAAACCTTCAAATATTCCTCCTTACTCTCTGGGATGAGTTTTTGGATCTTTGGTTGCTAACTTCAATTGCATATCGATAAGGGCATGGTCCGAGAAATTTGTGTGCTACCGTTATATTTATTATTATCTCGCTTTTATTTGTTAAAATTAAATCCAAAATGTTCTTTTTTCTAGTGGTTTCACAGAATTTCCTGAGTAAGTGCATAATGTTCCATAATATCTAATAGCATTATTGCTTGGGTTCTATAATATTTTGTAATATTACCATGAAACTTCTCAACTCGCATAACTTCGTAATTTTTCTTCCATGTTATGAATAGAAAGTTAAAATCCCCACAAATTAAAATATTTGGTGCTGAAGTTTTAAATGATTTTAACGTGTTTTCTGGATCATTTGTAACGAATTGGAATTAACTTTTTGTGGTGTTTGGTGGTCTGTAGACGTTCATAAAGGTTAGGTTCAGTTCTTTTACTTCTAAATAAGAGTTTTGACTATATATATATATATATATATAATATATATATATATATATATACACACACACACACACACAGGGTGTCTCAAAAGTCGCGCACCATAAGCTTCATTCAGACTTACGAGGTTTACGAGTCGAAAGGGTTTATAAGTGATGTTTAATTACAATATATTTCGATAATGTTTGAATAATAAAATTAATAGTATGCACAATTAATCAAAAAGCTATCTTAAAATAATGAAATTGAGTGAAGCTATGTATATTAGCCAATGGTGCGCGACTTCTGAGACACCTTTGGCTAATATAGCTTCATTCAATTTAATTATTTTAAGATAGTTTTTTGATTAATTGTACATACTATTAATTTTATTATTCGAACATTATCGAACTTATATTGTAATTAAACAACTTATAAACCATTTCGACTCGTAAACCTCGTAAGTCTGAATAAAGCCTGTGGTGCGCGACTTCTGAGACACCCTGTACACACACACACACACACACACACACACAGGGTGATTACAAATGATCATCCCGATTGTAAACAGTTATTATGAAAAAGCTAACAAAGCTGCAGCGAAAAGCAAGATATACAAATGAAGAAAAACTCAAAAAGTTTTATTTATAGGCTATTAAAGTTCAATATAAGCTATTTTTGTGGCTCTGCAGACATCGAAGCGGTATTCTGTTTCCGTCCATATATTTCGTAGCATGTTATACTGAACTTTTGTAACAGCCTCGAGTATCCTTTCCTTCAAATGTTCCAAAGTTGTTGCTATTGGTGGAACAAAAACTTAATTTTTGACATAGCCCCAGAGGAAAAAGTCAAGGGGAGTTAGATAGGGAGAACGAGCCGGCCAAGGAATGGGCCCCCACGCCTGATCCAACGATCAGGCAATTGCTCATTCAGGAATGTTGTAACCTCAGAAGGAGCCACAAAAGGAGCTCATATTGAATTTCGATGGCTTGTAAATAAAGCTTTTTGAGTTCTTCTTTATTTGCATATCTTGCTTTTTGCTGTAGCTTTGTTAAGTTTTTCATAATGACTGTTTACAATCGGGAAAGATCATTTGTAATCACCCGCTATATACGAGTACTATATACGAGTATATGCTGTTTGATTTGCTTACCTTCACTTCACATGTGTATGTTTTTTTATGTAGATGCCACACCCGCCTCCTCTTCTAGCAACTCTAATCTGCTGTGTATATGTTGTAGTCCAGTATTGTCATTTCAGTATCCTCGATGCAGTTTTCACAGCGTTTTTCGCATTTATATGTGGTTCCGTTAGGCATATGAAATCTATATTGATTTCCAGAGCTAAATTTTGCATGTATTTTAATTTGTAGTCTGCAGAGACAGTGTCCAAGCCTTGTATATTTGTATATAATAAATTTATAGGGTGACTAATCTGCATGCTCGGTTTTCCTGGATAATGGTCGTTTTCTGATCGATGTTGTCGGTTCCTGTTTGGTATTATTGGTTGGGCCTTTGCATTTGGAAGTACTAGGGTTGCGGCCCTTAATACCATTATAGATGTTGTCTTAATGGTGGGTGGTGATGAATAGGAGGAGGATGTATGTAATGCTGGGATACATATATACAGGGTGTCCCATAAGTCCAGCATCATAGGAAAAATAATAAAAAAAGGCAAAACAAAAGCTTTTATTTACAGAACGTGCTCAATATGTCCACCATTGTTTTCAATACACAAATTCAGACGTGATACCCAGTCAGCAAGCACACGGTGAATGATGTCAGGAGTAATGGTGTTACATGCCCCAATAATGCGCTGCCGCAAATGTTCAACACTCCTAATTTTCTCTGCGTATACCAGCGCTTTCAAGTGGCTCCAGAGATAAAAATCTAGTGGCGTGAGATCCGGGCTTCTAGCTGGCCATTCCACAGGCCCTCGACGTCCTATCCAATGACCATGGAATTGTTGGTAAAGGCATTCCCTTACTTGGGTGCTGTAATGTGCAGGAGCGCCGTCTTGCTGGAACCATGTTGGGAAATTTCCTTCTTCGTTCAAGACACTGGGAAATGCTTCTTCCTTGAGCATACGTAGGTAGGTGCCTCCAGTGACGTGTTCATCGAAAAAGAGGGGGCCTATGATGCGATCCTTCCAAATGCCACACCATACCATCACCCGAGATGCACCTTGTTCCTTTGAAGAGGTATACCAGTGAGGGTTGTTTTGAGACCAGTAGCGCGTGTTCTGTCGATTTACCTCACCATTTCCATAAAAAACAGCCTCGTCACTGAACAGAATGGTGGACGGGAAATTGGCATCCCGAGCATATTGTTCCGTAGCCCATTCACAAAATTCCATCCGCCGGTCGGGATCATCTTCGGTTAATTTCTGTAGGATCTAAAGTTTATATGGATGCCATTTGTGAGCCTGAAGAATGCGATGGATGCTACTTTTCGACACTCCTGTGTCGGCGGACAATCGCCGAAGAGACTTATTGGGACTTCTGTTAAAATGAGCCAGGATAGCAGTCGCTGTATCATCGTCGGTGGACCTCCTTGAAGGTCCACTGCGTGGTTTATCTTCTATGGATCCTGTTTCCTTAAACTTTGCAACAAGTCTGCTAACACAACTCTGTGTTATTGGCTCGCGGTCTGGATGCAGTCTGTTAAATTCAGCAGCGGCCTCTCTTTGACTCCGATTTCCTATGAGTAGAATTATCTGGATTCGTTCTTCCTTGCTCACAGACATTATGGCCTGTAGAAAGAGAAAAATATGAATTATGGTTTGTAGAAATAGAAAAATACTAGCAAAAGGTCGGCGCTACGCGCCGATTTTGCTCGATCTGCGGTGCTTCGGCTGGATTGTGGGCCTACGGCGTATTTTATCTTGAACATCAGTAGCCCTTTATCTGGATATCATTCCTATTCCTCTCACCTTGGGCCTCAGTAATTGGGGTGCCTGCGGCCTTCCAGTTACTGGCAAACCAATTATTCATTTAATAAAACTACAGAAAAGAACGCAGCCATGAAAATCTAAAGCTTCACAAATCTTAATACAATGAGCTCGAATTTGAAGCTTAAGATTTTCATGACTGCGTTCATTTCTATAGTTTTATTGACCAAATAACTGAACCGACAGTAATTGGGGGGCCTACGGCCCGCCAAATCATAGTTTTCATTGTTTCGAGTGCATCAATAGCGTTGCCGGGGTGGATGTTGAACGCTATATATATATATATATATATATATATTATATATGCCCGGTTAGGTAAACTGAATGCCCGGTTAGGTTAATTGAATGCCCAGTTAGGTCAACTGAATGCCCGATTAGGTTAATTAAATGGCCGGTTAGGTCAACTGAATGCCCGATTAGATTAATTGGATGCCCGGGTACGTTAATTGAATGCCCGGTTAAGTTACTTGTACACCCTTGACGATTGGTTAGGTTAAGTCATGATATTTTCGTTAAAACCAACGAAAATATCACGACTTAACCTAACCAATCGTCAAGGGCGTACAGATGACCTAACCTGGCATTCAATGAACCTAACCTGGTATTCAATAATAGCGGAGCGACCCGGCGTTGCCGGGGTGGATGTTGAATGCTATATATATATACACACACACACACACACACACATATATATATATATATATGCCCGGTTAGGTTAATTGAATGCCCAGTTAGGTCAACTGAATGCCCGCTTAGGTTATGTGTATGAAGTTTCATGTTTGTAACTGCTTCCATTTTGGAGTTATGGCTGATGGCTGGAACACACACACACACACACACACACACACACGCGTCTTTTTATTATTATTATTATAGATAAACAATAGACTGGTACAAATTTATAACCGAAAGACTTCCGAAAATCAACAATTTTTTATAAAGAAAAGGGGAAAATTGGTTTTGTAGGCCTAGGGGGTCCGAAATTTTCATAAAATGGAAAATAATTGCTATTTTCTTACTTACAGCGACAGGCACAATGATATTAGGATACCTAACAGAAATTTTGTAATATTTTAAAGTGGGGAAAATAAATAATTTTCTAAAAATGATCTTCAACTATAAAATCGCATCTAATCAGATAACTTAATTAACGTATTTCTATGACAACTAAAAAATAGAATGATAAATCAATATCCTATCAAATTGTTTGTGTATACGTAAAATTATTTGTACAAAAGCCACAGTAATAAAACGCACAAAAGTCACGGTAAATAATTTCGAGTGTGGCTCGTTTAACTTTAACTCGTGTTCATTTAAATTGCCCGTTTTAATTATGTAATTTTTTTTTATTGAATCGATAAAGAAATCTTTTGGGATTTTTTGTATTGAATCGATAAAGAAATCTTTTGTGAATCGAAAAATGTTAAAATTATAACAAATATCAAAATATTTTGTATAAAAATCATTGAATTTTAAAAATGCATGTTTGTTTTTAGTTTTTTGCAAAAAGTTCTTTATGAATTTTAAAAATATATACTTTTTTAAATTGAATCGATAAATAAATCTTTTGTGAATCGAATGATATTAAATGTTTAGTAAATATTGACTTATTTTGTGCCAAAATTATGATTAAAAATGAAAAATTAAAAAAATGCGTGTACAGGCATGGGAAGAACTGTACCCCTAAAAGGGGGGAAGGAATTATGTTAGGGAATTTTTTTTTAGCATGGGCACTGCACAATAAAAAGACGCATCGAATGGTGAAAACCGCATTGTTCTACACCAATTGTAGCGACCTGTAGGTGTGCGCAAAAAAACTGTTACATATATATATAATATATATATATATATATATATTATATATAGATATATAATATATATTATATATGGCTTCATTTCTGAAGTAGTATATTAGATGAATTTCTCCTATGATGCCGGACTTATGGGACACCCTGTATATATAAAATTTGGTCTTTTCTCACTGAAAGGGACACTGTTATTACTTCTTCTGTTTAGGATTTGAGTTGTTATTTCTCGTACTCTTCTTTGAATACTCTTAATGTGAAAATACGGACATTCCATGTTTAGTCATTTTTTTTCTCTAATTGACTGTGTGCACATAGAAGGGTGGAAATAGCAGAAGTTTGTTCTGTACCTGCAACTGCCATTCTTTGTCACGTAGAAACATTTTTTTGAGTGATTATACATGTAGTTGGAGCCATATTTGCACAAACCTGTTTTGTAATATACACATATGGTCTGTCATTTAGATTCCTTACGAGTCCTGTAGGATTCATTTTCTTTCCTGTGTTCAACCACCATTTCTTCCCTACTCAGTGGCTTTTTAATCTTTGATGTGTTTTTATTTGTATTCATGGTGTTTTTCTTGTGCAGGGGATATTTCTCCGTCTAAGGCTGCTTCTGCACCTCCCTGTAGTGTGTTTCCTTCAGTGTCCTGAATCCATTTTCGTTTGTGTCGGCATTTTCTGACGTTTCTGGTTTTCTGTCGGTGAACCTATTGCAACTGATTCTTCTATTTGAACATTCTCCATTCCCGTTTGTACTACTTTTCCATGCACTTGACACACACGAAGCCGTAAAAACCTATGATTTTGATATTTATTCTATTCATCATTTTCCTGTCGTTTTTATCTAAGCTTACGCATTCGCAATGTTTAAATATATTTGCACAAAATACATTTTAAACCCGTGGTCTGGTCTGCTTCCTTTTTGCACTCGCAGAGCTGGTATACGGCACATTCCATTAAATATAATCCATCTCTATTCAACTTTCTGGATTTACAACTCACATTTTTTTCATATTTTTTTTCATTTTTTTTTCATTTATTTCCTTTCTGCTTTTCGAATTTCGTCCTCGAAATCTGAACCTTCTCATTTATGGTCCTCTTTCTCTTCTATTATAGGCCTATAGGAAAAATGTTACGAAATTGAATTGTTTTCAATTTATGTAATTTTTCTTTGTGCACGCTGTATGCCACCAGCCTTCACTTAATAAGTTATTATCGCGTATTCACTGATATTTAATACACACACACTGGTATAGATAGAATAGAATTTACCACTGAATTTATAAACACTAGTTATTTTGATATGTGTAAAAAGTGGTGTATATATGTATAAAGTATTGTGTGTGTGTACATCTTTTTAATAAATAATTTCAATAACAGTTCGAAAACGTATAAAATAGACTATCATCTTGTTAAAATATCATTTTGCCTTTAATCAGTACTTGTTGATGTTTTGCTATTCCCTCCTAACTAATTTGTTTAGACTTTAGACTGTACAGATATATATTTTTGGTTCCCTGCCTTTTCCCTAAATATAACTCAATTTAAAAACCATTAGCCCCCTCATAATTGCATATTGGATAGTTACTCTCTCTTAAAGAGACCCTAAAATCTTTTTTAACTTCTTTATGATGTTAATCCTTAATTGTATGAATATCCGACAACATCCTCCTTACCTCGGCTTTGTTGATGGAGTCGCAAAATAACTTCGTTAATACGAGAAGAGAAACATATTATCCATCTGAACTTTCTTAATGGACTGGTAAAGTTAGGATCTAACTTAATTTTTATACTCTGAATATGTCTTTAATGTTAATGTTAACTGAGTGCAGTGAATTATAAATATTTACTATGTTTCAATTTATATCGAAATACAGCAATTTGTAAGACATCCTCATTAATTATCTTCAAATACTGAAAATCCTCTAGAAAAGGATATGACATATTATAACATAGCCTCTAGGCAGTCATAATAAATTGCTTATACATATATAGTGTATGTAATATTTCATATGCTGCGTATAGGTTGGTCCATATACCACTGAAAACAAAATGTTAATATACAAGAAAAAACCTCTTGCTGCGAGTGTCAAGTAAGTTTACTTTCCTACTTGCACCGAATCACGAAATTCAAGTTTGTAACGGATGTAATGTCTGTTAAGATAACTTATGAAGAAATCAGAATTTCTTTCGTATAAGGTTCGTTATATTTACATTGCTCTGAGAAACTGTTCATACCCCCAAGTTTGTCAGGTATTTCTGACACATATTTTTAGAAATGAGGCGCTTTACAAATAGGTTACGTATAAAGACAGACGTGTTGTGATATTGTGCAGTACTTAAAAGAGTACGCAGAAATTACAAAAATAATTAGCTATAATTAGCATCAGCGTAAAATACCATATTGAAAATGTATTCCTATTCCTATATCAATACTTTGTAGAGGCCCCTTCAGCCGAAATAATATATAAAAGGCGATCTCTATACATGTCTAAGCTTTTTGCATCTTCGTTGAGAAATCCTACCCCCATTCTTCTTGACAAAGTTGCCATTTTTTCAAGGTTGAATGGATTCCTCTGTTGACCAGAGATGTTTAATGGTATTTAAATCTGGACATTGACTTGTCCATTCCAGAACGTTTATAGCCTTTTATCTGAGCCATTCCACTGTTTTCTTAGCTGTGTGCGTTGGGTCGTTGTCCTGTTGGAATATAAATCCACGTCCAAGGCCGAGATGTCTTGCAGAAGGAATAAGATTATCCATCAAAATAGTGATATATTTCATTGCAGCCATCCTACTTTCAATACGAACAAGGCGCTCAGTTCCTGCCTATGAAAAACAATCCCAAACGTGATACTTTCCCCTCTATGCTTCACTGTGGGTATGGCGTTCTTCGACTCGTGTGCAGTATTTCGTCTTCTCCAAACAAAATGTCGTTGACTGCAGCTAAATAACCCAATTTTGGATTCGTCCGACCAAATGACCTTTTCCATATTTGTCGAGATTCATCGAGGTGCTTCTTCGTAAAGTGTATCCGGTCCGTGATGTACTTCGTCTTTAGAAGGGCCTTTCTTCTTGCAATTCGACCATAAAATCCTTTCTTGTGCAAGGATCTAGAGATGGTAGGCCGATGAACCATGGTCTCAGCATCACTCAAAGGGGTTTGCAGCTCACGTAAAGTCAGTTTAGGATTGACACGAACATTCCTAGCAATCTTATGGGCCGCTCTAGACGTAATCTTTTGAGGTCTGCTGGATCGAGGGAGAGATGCTATGGTACCAAACTTCTTCCATTTCTGGACTATGAACGCAGTGGTTGCAAAAGTTATAACAAAACGTTTTGACAGCCTCTTGTATCCCTCGCAGGAAACATAGGACCTAATAAAATCTGTACAAAAGTGCTCAGACACCACCTTTGCTCTTGGCATGACGAATACTGGAACTAAACTGAACTATGCGAAATATCTCTATGACACATAACCTCTGATAACCTGAAACGGTTACTTCAGGAAATACAGGGTGATCCGTTTGGGTATGGATAAAATAAAAACGCTGTGGGAATCTACCGAGAAGTGATACAGCGCTCATCTGTTGCACATGTGGTCATAAAATGTGGGAGTTTGTAATAGGCTATGCCATCCACTGCCAGACGTACGAGCGCCATCTGCTGTCAGATTTATGAGACATATGCCAGTTTCGAAGATGGCAGCGAATACACAATAACGTGCGAAGTGTGTCATTTGGTTTGCTAAGTTTGAGAGTGTGACAGCGGTACAGCGTGAGTTTCGCAGTGTGTATGGTGTTCGAAAAGCTCCTAAATACGACTCCATAGTGCAATGGTACCGCACATTTGAAGAAACGGGGTCGATCACTAAACCACATGCAGGTGGTCGTAAGAATTAGCCTCTCGTTATGATCTCTGTCGTGTCCGGAAGGGGGGGTCATGTTGAAGACTTTTGTCACAATCTACCATCTTTGTGGGCATTGTTTGCCAAATATTAAACTATACAATGTTAATGTTTCTATTTCACATCAACTTTATTTTATCCATACCCAAACGGATCACCCTATACATATAAACTAGCGGAAAGATATCCACTTTAAATGACGTCACTAAAGGGACCTGTATTTAGTACTAATATAGGGGTGTGAATACATTTGCAATGTAGTATTTTGCGTTGGTAATTATAGTTTCGCAGGGCACTGTACAGTATATCACCTGAAACTTGATTCTTATCAACATGTGAGATGTCAATTAGAAGGTTAAGCGTCTATACCATTTTTTAAAATTCTTTCTTACTAGTCTTCTTTCATGAAGAAGCTGCATCTAAACATAACTTAATTCTTCCTGACAAAAGTAAGTGTAAAAGGCGGTGAACCTTCTTAAAGAAGTTTACAAGAAGCCTATTTTTTCACTGTATATAATAAAAAATTTGTCGCTTAATCATCTGGATGCAGAGACGGTCAACCATCCAGCACTAGTGTCTCTGTCAATATAGACAGATAGCTAGAGAGATACACATATTTTAATTTCCTAAGGGTGCATTTTATTTCTATATCTACATTTATCTCAAAAAAGTTAAATTAACAATTTTGCTATTTTTAGCATATCAGAAAAAATGCCCATTAGTTGAAAGAAACTTAAGACCCCGATATACAGGGTGTCCCATAAGTCCGGCATCATAGGAAAAATTAATATTTTTCTATTTCTACAAACCATAATTCATATTTTTCTCTTTCTACAGGCCATAATGTCTGTGAGCAAGGAAGAACGAATCCAGATAATTCTACTCATAGGAAATCGGAGTCAAAGAGAGGCCGCTGCTGAATTTAACAGACTGCATCCAGACCGCGAGCCAATAACACAGAGTTGTGTTAGCAGACTTGTTGCAAAGTTTAAGGAAACAGGATCCATAGAAGATAAACCACGCAGTGGACTTTCAAGGAGGTCCACTGACGATGATACAGCGACTGCTATCCTGGCTCATTTTAACAGAAGTCCCAACAACTCTCTTCGGCGATTGTCCGCCGAGACAGGAGTGTCGAAAAGTAGCATCCATCGCATTCTTCAGGCTCACAAATGGCATCCATATAAACTTCAGATCCTACAGAAATTAAGCGAAGATGATCCCGACCGGCGGATGGAATTTTGTGAATGGCCTACGGAACAATATGCTCGGGATGCCAATTTCCCGTCCACCATTCTGTTCAGTGACGAGGCTGTTTTTTATGGAAATGATGCGGTAAATCGACCGAACACCCGCTACTGGTCTCAAAACAACCCTCACTGGTATACCTCTTCAAAGGAACAAGGTGCATCTCGGGTGATGGTATGGTGTGGCATTTGGAAGGATCGCATCATAGGCCCTCTCTTTTTCGATGAACATGTCAGTGGAGGCACCTACCTACGTATGCTCAAGGAAGAAGCATTTCCCAGTGTCTTGAACGAAGAAGGAAATTTCCCAACATGGTTCCAGCAAGACGGCGCTCCTGCACATTACAGCACCCAAGTAAGGGAATACCTATACCAACAATTCCCTGGTCATTGGATAGGACGTCGAGGGTCTGTGGAATGGCCAGCTAGAAGCCCGGATCTCACGCCACTAGATTTTTATCTCTGGGGCCACTTGAAAGCGCTGGTATACGCAGAGAAAATTAGGAGTGTTGAACATTTGCGGCAGCGCATTATTGGGGCATGTAACACCATTACTCCAGACGTCATTCCCCGTGTGCTTGCTGACTGGGTATCACGTCTGAATTTGTGTATTGAAAACAATGGTGGACATATTGAGCACGTTCTGTAAATAAAAGCTTTTGTTTTGCCTTTTTTTATTATTTTTTCTATGATGCCGGACTTATGGGACACCATATATATAATATATATATATATATATAACTAATTTCAATAATAAATTAATTATTTTTGTCTAATTTGTAATGTACGCTTGATACCTAACTTACACTCAACAAGAAAACATCAGTAAAGGTTTGACATTTACCGAAGGTTCCATTTCTTACTCGGCATGCATTTGTATTTCCATTGTTTTATAGATATATTGCACAGTATATCTATACATGTATAATACATAGATCAAACAATGGGAATATAGGACAGGTACTTTAGGTGCCAATACTACATACAGTTATGCAAATATTTTACATGTATAACTAAAAAGTACTTTCCGAGTACCAACTTTACAACATAAGAATTAAGAGTCTACACTCTTTGTAGACAAATAGACTGATAGATGTGTGTGTGTGTGTGTGTTACAACTTTATATTGTGAGTTCATAAAGAAACATATTTACGCAGTAAGTTTTATTGGCATCAATTTTATAGTCGACTTGTTTCTTCCAGTGACTTAAAAGTTATTCTTCTTTGAAACTTCTTATAAAAATGGAAAAAATATACGCGAGTGCGAAATAAAAAAAAACACCAACTGCGACAAACATTAATATATATATATATATAATATATATATATATATATATATGAGGAATGTGTACCGTACAAAATTAAGCGTGCGAAAGTAAACAACAAGCCCTTGTGGTTTACTTCTAGAGTAGGAGACATTATAAAGAGTAGAGATAGGGCTTATAGGCTACATAAGTGCAATAAAGACAATTTGTGGTTACGAAACAACTACATATCTCTAAGGCGTGAAGCGAAAAGTGTAATAAAAAAGTCCAAGCGCGAATTTGAAATCTCCATAGCTCGTGACGGTAAGAAAACCCCAAGCGATTCTTTCAATACGTCAATAATAGAAATCCAGTAAAAAGCGTCTTGGGGCCTTTGAAAAATCTAAACGGAGATCTAGTTTCTGAAAACAAGGAAATGGCTACCTTGCTAAACGAATTTTTTACGTCAGTTTTTACTATAGAAGATGTAACAAATATCCCTACGGTCACGGACATAATACCGTTTGATAATGGTAATATTTTGGATAATATAGTGGTTAGTGAAGGGGAGGTAACGCGCTATATTGATAAAATGAAAACGCGTAAATCACCGGGGCCGGATTCCATATATCCCATACAACTAAAGAATTAAAAGATAGCATTGTTGTGCCGCTAACAAAGATTTTTAATGCGTCTATTTCTGAGGGGTGCGTACCAGATAATTTCAAGTTAGCAAACGTAACACCTATCTTTAAGAAAGGCGATAAAGGTGCGGCGGGAAATTATAGACCAATCAGTTTAACGTCTGTTGTAGGTAAGCTACTGGAATCAATAATTAGGGATCGTATAGTCGAACACTTAGAATTCCATAAGCTAGTTAGAAATACGCAGCACGGATTTAGGCGAAACAAATCTTGCTTAACTAATCTTTTAGAATTTTTCCAAAGCGTGGTTGACGTTTACGATAGACATCGGGCGGTTGATGTAGTGTATTTAGATTTTCAAAAAGCGTTTGACACCGTGCCGCACAAAAGACTCATTGAAAAAACTAAGGCTCATGGAATCAGGGGTGTAGTAATAAATTGGCTAGAAGAATGGTTGCGAGGCAGGAAACAGAGGGTGGTCGTTGATGGAGCGGAGTCGTGTTGGGCTAATGTAGCGAGTGGCGTTCCTCAGGGTTCTGTATTGGGCCCCTTGCTTTTTCTTATATATATTAACGATTTAGATGTCGGCCTAGTCAGTACAGTTTCAAAGTTTGCGGATGACACGAAGCTGGGTGGTAGGGCGATTAATGACGAAGATAGAGGTAAAATTCAGGAAGATCTGAATAAAATCGTTGATTGGTCAGTCACATGGCAAATGAGATTTAACGTTGATAAGTGCAAAATTTTGCATATAGGTTCGCGTAACGGTAATTTTGCGTATAGTATGTCAGGGAAAGATTTAACAAGCGTAGAGCACGAAAAAGATTTAGGAGTTATAGTCACGGGTGATTTAAAAGTAGCGAAACAAAGTACAGCAGCGGTCAATAAGGCGAACAAAGTGTTAGGTTTTATAGCTCGAAATTTTGAGTACAAATCGCGCGATATTATAGTTCCACTTTATAAATCATTAGTTAGACCCCATTTGGAGTACGCGGTCCAATTTTGGAATCCGCATATGCGCAAAGATATAGACAAAATCGAAAGAGTTCAAAGACGAGCAACTAAGATGATTCCGTCGCTTAGGTCAAAGTCGTACGAGGATAGGCTTAAGGAGTTAAAATTGACAACACTCGAGACTAGGAGGTTAAGGGGTGATCTAATCCAGGTTTTCAAAATTATGAATGGGTTCGATAACGTAGATAGAGATAGCTTTTTCGAAATATCTCAATATAATAGGACTAGAAATAATGGGTGTAAGTTGACAAGTAGAAGGTTCGAGACAGCAGTTGCGAAAAACTTTTTTACGCATAGAATAGTAAATAGCTGGAATAGTTTGCGGTAGAAGTAATTAGTAGCACGTCTGTAAACATGTTTAAAAATCGATTAGACGTATATGTTGATAGAAAGGTTATAGTTTAAGGTAGTAAAATTAAGGCTTTCTGGGGATAAATCCCACAGCTCAACACAAGTGTTGTGGGATATAGGGAGGCAGCGTCTTGGGTTAGGGGATACTCTGTCCTTACACACCCCATTTAAAGAGATTCCTCTGCCGAGCGGTGCCCCCCATAGTACTGTGAGGTATTGAAAAACTCATGATCTTCACTTGCCCCACAAACACCTTTAAATGGGAGACCCAAAATGGGTGCACACACATTTCTACATTACTGTACAGTCTTTACAGCCACACCTACACTTTTTCTCGTAAGTGTATATATTGTAATGTATATGATTGTAAATTTTGACTTGGTCCGCAATCGATATGGACCGTGACTTGATGGATACCGTAATGAAATTGACTGGATTCTTTGGATCTGATATATTTGCATGTCCGTTATAAATAGATATAGAGTGTAACATATTTGTGGATAGTAGTCTATTATGACTAGATCCTCTGGATCCAGAGATTTTATCTTTAGTTTTAAATCGATAATTAATTGGTTTTAAATTGATAATTATTTAGTTTCGTAAAAATTGGTCGTTGCCAATTTACCGGCGGTTTTTACATAAATTTCTTATGTTCTTGTGGTTCGGAACCCACGTAAAATTGTAGGTCCCCTCCGCCACTACGGAGGACATACACAATACACGATTACGAACACAGTTAGGTAGACCAGCCATGAGTGGATCCTAGGGTCTTTGTTGGTCTGAAACATTATAACATTATAACATTATATATATATATATATATATATATATATATATATATATATATATATATATATACGTATATATAAGTATTGCTGCGAAATGGGAGAGTGAAAGTACAATGCAACATTACATCTTGCAACCGTACAGCATTGCATGCAACCTTGCATGCAACATGATGAGTGTTTTAATCCCCCCTCCACCCACCTTCAGGCGCCCCCACATTTATATGTTTTTCTATGCACACTCACATACATGTATGTGAGCGTCTATAGAAACACATCTTTATATATATGTATGTGAACTCCAAGGGGTAACCTAACCTAGCTGCTCCGTTCTACAAATATATATATACACACACACATGTGTGGGTGTGTATAGAGAAGCTTCTTTTATATATATGAGGTGTATGTGAATCCCAAGAGGTAACCTAACCTAAGGCGGCTCAGGCCCACAAAAGTATATATATATACATGTAGGTGCGTCGGTATTCTAAACAACAGCAAGAGTAGAGAGATCCTTTGGCTGCGGTGTCTCGATGCATTTCGAATTCTTCACTAGCCTTCCTGGATGGCTTTAGCGTCACGGCCAATTAGCTTAGAAGGCAGCCAGCCGTATAGGCGTACAGTTATTTACGTGCATATAAACTAGCATCGCTCTGCTTCAAACACACACACACACACGCGCGCGCGCGCACTGTATCGTGTATATATATATATATATATATATATATATATATATATATATATATATATGCCCTTCATTTCCAATGATGTTTGTTTAAATGGTGTAAATAAAACACAGCTGCAGTGTTCTGACTATTTAATATATATTGAAATACAAAAACAGTGATAATACAAATTATATATATTTACATCAAAAATATCACAGCAGTATTGGAGAATTGCAATAAAAACAGGAATAAATGGTGTTATTTAACATATGTATATACTGTATACGTATCAAAAATAATACAGATACTACAGAAGAATTCTATATACATCAAAATACACAGCACATGTTTAATATATATTAATAATGATAAATTATATGAGAACTGCTACAAAAAGGGGAGAAAGAGAGAGGGAGAAAATACAAAAATGTGTTGAATACCTTTATAAACTTTTATTTATATAAATTTATTTGAGCAACTACGATAACATTAATGAATGAATAAATGTTTTGGTGCAAAACGGTTTACACTCTTGTAAATTTGCATTCATTTTATTTATTCGGCTCGTCCACCACATCGGTACAAGAAACTAATTCTAGAAGCCTGGTTTGGGACCGCACATACAGCGATTGGTGTTGGATGTAGGAGAAAATAAAAACTGGTTATATCCCATACACCTACAATAATAAATTAATACCGTGTAATATCAAAGGACATTGCGTCATCGGATCTTCACAGATAGATTTGAAGTGTTGAGCAGCGTCTGTTCTGTTAATTTCCTGGACGGGGGAACCTCAATCTTCTACGTTTAGATGTGTTTGTGACAATACGCTGTATTAGGATTCAATTCCTCAAAGCAGTGCTTTATTTAAATAAAAAGTGGTCTAAAGGAAAATTTACGTTATCCGAAAATAGTGCTTCTCGTACTTTAGAAAATTAGGTGATGTGGCGAATGCATGGTAGAAAAAGAGATAATAATAATAATTATAATATAATAATACATATAATAATAATAATAATAATAATAATAATAATAGAGAGAGAGAGAGAGTGCTACTTAAGAAATAAATTTATTGGAAATTACATTTTGAGGGTTGTATTTAGATAAATCATGAAGAATGCTTTTAGAAGACGGATAAAAGCGAATTTGCCCTTAATGATGGAGACATTAGATAGAGAAATTTTTTTTCGTCACAAAAAGCCGTGGTGGACCACAATATAATATTATCTAAGAGCTGTGAAGTGACTTTCAGAAACAGGCGCTTCGGTTAACCTGAAGACTTCAAAATGCACGAATCATGTTTAAAAAACGAATAAACTGAAGTAATGGTTTATTATCTTACCCGTGATAATATATATATATATATATATATATTATAGAAATTATACAGTGTGTGTATGTGTTTGAAGCATAGCGATGCTAGTTTATATGCACGTAAATAACTGTGTACGCCTATACGGCTGACTGCCTTCTAAGCCAATTGGCCGTGACGCTAAAGCCATCCAGGAAGGCTAGTAAAGAATTCAAAATGCTTCTAGACGCCGCAGCCAAAGGATCTCTCTACTCTTGCTGTTGTTTAGGATACCCACGCACTTACATGTATATATACACACACTTTTGTTGGCCTAAGCCGCCTTAGGTTAGGTTACCTCTTGGAGTTCACATACACCTCATATATATATATATATATATATATATATATATAATAAGAGAAGCTTTTCTATACACCCCTACATACATGTGTGTGTATATATATTTGTAGAACTGAGCAGCTTGGTTCGGTTACCCCTTGGCGTTCACAAACATAGGTATAAATGATGTTTTGCTATACACACCCACATACATGTATATATACATATGTAATTTGGGCGGGGGTCTGAAGAGGGGTGTTCAAAGCCACTCTCACCATGGTGCACGCAATGTTGCATGCAATGTTGCATGTGATGTTGCTGGATGCACCGTTGCATGCAATGTTGCCAATGTTCCCTCTAAGGTGTGCGCGTGTGCGCGCGCTCACATATTGTGAAACCCGCGCACACAGCAAAATAAAATGCGCAGAGGCTCAAGCGTATCATGAGTCACGACAGTAAATGAAGTAATTTAAAGAATATACCGTCACACAAGGTCTGACCATTTGCATCAACATACTCTATAGTCGCTCTTTTAAGTATTAACCCCTTCCGCCCGACTTCGCCGACGTCCGCGCAATTAGGCAATACGGATTTTTTTTACTCTATTTATTTGCATTTTTTTCTTTTATACATTAACGCATTGAATATAAACCTTCTCTTTCTTATTTTTGCATAAAAACGAATAGTAATTATCTCATAATTCATAAAAAATAAAATTATTTTTTATTTTGTTGCTATTTTGTGAATCGATAAAATCATGTATTAATCTTGATAGTCTATTTTAAATTGCTAAATGCTAAAAATTGTTTGGAGAAATGATAACTAAAATAGTCATTTTCAATTAATGTTATTTTTATTTTATTTTTTTTGTTGAATTTTATTTTACTATTGTTTATTTTATTCATATTTTTAGAATGGATAAAATGTTTTCTTTTTAAGAATATATAATATTGTAAACAGTTTTTTAATATCCAGTTAATAGTACCGTAATGATCAAGCTATCACTTTATGGAAATAATATTTATTACGTATTTAATATTTATATATATTTCATTTTGAAGATAATAACGCTCAGAAAAGTTTGCACAATTTTTCACCATGAATTTAAATGTATGTATGCACAACGAAAATTTCTTGCGCACATGGACTAAAAAAATTAGAGGGAGCATTGAATGTTGCACTCCCCCATTTTTCGCAATACTAATATATATATATATATATATATGTGTGTGTGTGTGTGTGTGTGTGTGTAGAGACACTTTTATTACAAATTTTATTACTTTTATTACATACACTATACATACGCCATGCTAATAACCTATTTCTCAGAAAAGGAAACTATAAAAGTTGTTTATAGATCTTACAGTGACTCCAAAGACTCAATTTATTAAACAACTTTTTTTTTGCAAATATCGGCTCCAATACTGCGGCTCCGATCCCAATTACAGACATTTACTACCGACAATACGTGCCACAACCAAATCCAAACTCATTTTTATTTGATCCAATCCTCCTATACGATATCGCTCTAGCAATAAAAATTCTAAAAAATAAAGATTCTGACCTGAACACGATCCCGGTAAAAATATACAAATTAGTATCCGATGAAACTGAAATACCACTCAGTAAGCTAATGAATGAATCAGTAACACTTGGTATATTCCCTGACATTCTAAAGGAAACCAGAGTATGCCCTATATTTAAATCGGGAAACCAAAACGCTTCATTCAATTATCGCTCGATTTCCGTATTGCCAACTTTAAGTAAAATATTTGAAAAAATCGTGTACTATAAAACTTACTAAATTCTAATGAAATACGATATTTTAACTAAACCAATTTGAGTTGAGAGGTTGACATACAACGGAAGATGCCATAAACAGGCTATTAGAAAATGTGTATCAGAACTTAAACAGCCAAAAAAAAATATTGCCTTGATCTTCCTCGACTTGTCAAAAGCATTTGATACACTTTCGCATGAAATCTTATTGAATAAACTTCATGTATAGAGAATGAGAGGAAATATTTTCGATTGGTTTAACTTTAAATCATATCTGTCAAATCGTCATCAGTACATCAGATTAAAAGATAATTTATCTGACCAGACGACGCTAACAGCGGAGTCCCACAAGGATCTATTCTTGTCTCATTACTATTTCTAATTCACGTCAACGATTTTCATCTCTCAACCACATTAAATTCCGTACAATACACAAATGATACCACACTTACTTCTTCCCATCATAACTCATGAATAACTCATCATAACTCATTAATGAAATGAACAGGCAATTAGAAAATGTGTATCAATGGATTTGTGCTGATAAACTTTTATTGAACCTGACAAAATTGGGATGTAGCGATCATCAAATTATTAGGTTTAAGCTATTGATAGAAAACAGTAAGGATAGTAACGTATTAGAAGTCCCCGATTTTCGTAGGGCTAATTTTGATAGTTTTGCGGACAGGATGAGAGTAGTGGAGTGGGATAATTTATTTATAGGTAATGACGCAAATTTTCACTCGGAGGCGTTTAAAGAAAGTTTTATGAATATCGAAAGGGAATTTATTCCTCGTAGGCCCAAGCGCGCTAGAAATCATGGTAGGCCCAAGTGGTGGACTAGGGAAATAGGCGAGTTCATAAACGAGTGTAATAGAGGGTATAGACTTAATAAGCGCAATGGCACGGTAACTAACTTTAATAGATATATCGAGCTTAGACGTCAGGTTAAAATATCAGTTAGGAATGCTAAGCGTAATTTAGAGATACTTACAGCTGCGGATAGTAAACATAATCCAAAAAAGTTTTTTGAATACGTCAATAATCGTAAGCCGATAAAAGATAACATAGGCCCTCTAGTGGACGTTAACGGCGCTTTAGCTTCCGACGCTCAGGCGATGGCGGGTATTTTTAACTTTTTTGCGACAGTTTTTACCGTTGAAGACGTAAATAATGTCCCCGACGTGGACGACATCGTTCCATTTAGTAGCGAAACTATTTTGAATGAAATAACTGTTTACGAGGGTGAGATTGCGCATTATATCGATAAGCTAAAAGTTAGCAAGGCTAACGAAGATTTTTAATCAGTCACTGGAAGCGGGATTATTCCTGAAGACTTCAAATTAGCTAACGTTACGCCCATTTTTAAAAAAGGCGACCGCACAGTAGCTAGCAATTATAGGCCTATTAGCTTAACGTCAATTGTCGGCAAACTTTTGGAATCCGTAGTTAGGGATCGTATCATCGATCACTTAGAAAGTCGCGATTTGATTAATATTAGTCAGCATGGGTTTCGACGCCATAGATCTTGTTCAACTAATTTGTTAGAATTTTATAACGAAATAGTGCGCGAATACGATAGGCATAGAGCGGCTGACGTTATTTATTTAGACTTTAAAAAAGCGTTCGATACAGTTCCGCATAAAAGATTAATTGCGAAGGTTAAAGCGCACGGTATACGCGGTCAGGAAGCTAACTGGTTAGAGGAATGGCTTCGTGCTAGGAAATAGAGGGTCGTTGTTACTGGTAGTGAATCGGGGTGGTTGAATGTAGGTAGCGGTGTCCCTCAGGGTTCAGTGTTAGGCCCATTGCTATTCGAAATCTACATTAACGACATAGATGTAGGCTTGACGAGTAACGTGTCAAAATTCGCGGACAATACAAAAATAGGCGGTAAAGTTGTTAACGTGGACGATAGAAATAGGCTCCAAGACAATGTAAATAGGATTATGGAGTGGACGGATAAGTGTCAGATGCAATTTAACGTAGACAAGTGTAAAGTTTTGCATATACTGTAGGTTGTCGTAACAATAATTACACGTACACGATGGATAGTAGACAGTTAGCGAGCGTTGACGAAGAAGTAGATTTAGACGTACGCGTATCTAAGGATTTAAAAGTTAGAAACCAGTGCCTGGAGTCTTGCGCAAAAGCTAATAGGATGTTAGGCTTCATAGCGCGTAATTTCGAATTTAAATCGAAGAATATTATATAGCCCCTTTACAAGTCCCTAGTCAGGCCTCATTTAGAATATGCCGTTCAGTTTTGGTGCCCGTATTTGCGTGAGGATATTGATACGTTGGAAAGGGTTCAGCTTCGTGCCACGAAACTGATTCCGTCACTACGCAACAAGTCTTACGAAGATAGGATGAAAGAGTTAGACTTGCATTCACTCGAAACCAGGAGATTAAGGGGGGAGCTTATTGAAGTTTCAAAATCATTAATAAAATCGATAACGTAAATTTTGACAAACTCTTCACTTTCGATAATAGCAATACTCGTAATAACGGATTTAAGTTGCGTGGCAGACGTTTCATTATTACCATCGCTAAAAAATTTTCACGTTTAAAGTAATTGATAAATGGAATAATCTTCCCGCGCCCGTCGTGAACTCTACCAGCGTTAATATGTTTAAGAACCGTTTAGATAGGCATTTTAAAAATATTAACGTCGTTTAAAATAAAAAAAACAATTAGCAACAGGAGCTCTGGGGGTTGTGGTCGAGGATGAGTCTGTTGGCGATTAATGCCAGCTTGTGACATGCCAGCGTGTGATGCCAGCAATAAAATTATTATTAAAAAAAAAAAAAATTAGACTAACATGAACGTAGATGTAGCTCGTAGCGTAAACTAACCCACTTTTTGTTATACTTTACGTACTTTTTTTTTTTATCCTCTCCTTACTTGCATGTCTGTAACTCTCTTTACTTGCATGTCTGTAGTTTGCATGGTATGACAGTGAGTTAAGACTGTGTTTGCATGGTTTATAAGCGTTCTTATTTTACTTCGTTTAATTTTTCACCCCTTTCCTATTCTCTTCGACTATTTTTCCGACTTGTCGGCAGTGGCCGGCGGATGATGATGGGGAGTCTTTCTTTCTCTTTTCCTGAATAAATGTTAGCTCACGAATGATAGGTTTTGCTACGTACTTAACCCCTTATTCTCCTCTTGTAACCCTCTTCTCTTTCCTTTCTCTCGGGCTAACCTTAGAGTGGATCTTAGGGTCTTTGTTAGCCTTAGCTTCTGTAGATCTGTAGAAAATTATCTTCTATGATCATTACAACAAAGTGTATTAATATAAACTTTTCAATAAAAATTGGGAATACTACTTTTGAAAAGGTGAATGAGGTTGAAGTATTTGGCATTAAATTAGCCGAAAAACTAAATTTCAAAAGTCATGTACAGTTGTGCTCATTATTCGTAGGACACTATTGAGAACAGATAGTGACACCTGGCATATATTTGTTGTGTACTACAAACGGTTGTAACATTTTATGAATGAATCTGGGGTTTAGCGTTGATTGGGTGACTCATTGCCAAATGTGTTTAGAACATAATTATTTCCATTCATCACTCTGTTTACATTTTACTACGGAAACTAAATGACTAATTAAATATAAATTCAAGAAGGGGCTATATACGAGGGTAATTCAATAAGTATCCGCACTTTTTATCTCACAATTTTATTTTCACATCTGATAGATTATAAACACATCACTTCTCAATATAGTCTCCCTGTTTCTCAAACACTTAGTCCAGCGATCCACAAGCTTCATAATGCCATCACAAAAGAATGATTTTGGCTGTGTGCGTAGCCAGTCATGCACCGCCTCCTTCAGGTCATCATCGCCTTGGAATCGCTGACCTCTCAAAGCGTCTTTTAGTGGTCCAAACAGGTAAAAATCCGAAGGTGCCAGGTCTGGACTGTAGGCTGGATGGTCGAGAACTTCAAATTTAAGCTCTTGAAGGTATTTTCTAGTGTGTGCAGCGGTATGAGGGCGCGCATTGTCGTGTAACAGAATAACACCTTCCAGTTGCAAGGAAGTTCAAAGCGCAGCCGCCACAGGTAAAGTTATGCTAACACTATTTTGGGATACACGAGGACTTATCCTCGAACATTATCTAGACTCTAGAGCGTGGAACTACAGTAACAAGTGCATCGTATTCTGACATGCTTCGGAATGAATTAAAGCAAGCAATTTGCACAAAACGGAGAGGGAGATTGTCGGAAGGTGTTATACTGTTATACGACAATGTGCGCCCTCATACCGCTGCACACACTGGAAAATGCCTTCAAGAACTTAAATTTGAAGTTCTTAACCATCCAGCCTACAGTCCAGACCTGGCACCTTCGGATTTTTACCTGTTCGGACCACTAAAAGACGCTTTGAGAGGTCAGCCATTCCAAGGCGTGATGACCTGAAGGAGGCGGTGCATGACTGGCTACGCACACGGCCAAAATCATTCTTTTGTGATGGCATTAGGAAGCTTGTAGATCGCTGGACTAAGTGTATTGAGAAACAGGGAGACTATGTTGAGAAGTGATGTGTTTATAATCTATCAGATGTGAAAATAAAATTGTGAAATTAAAAGTGTAGATACTTATTGAATTACCCTCGTATTAACAAACAAAGAAGTGAATAAAAAAAATGATCTTGTTAAAACTAAAAAAAATCCTTTGCCGTGATGACAGTGCTTATGGTATTGGCAAGCCTGTCATCCTGAACGAACAGAGCTGTTGGTAGGCATTATTGCGCCGCCCTGAGCGAATTACAAATTTATTTATTTATTTATTTATTTACATTTAATATTGAACATAGATTCAGATATTGTTATAACAAAGACAGAGCAAAATCCTGATATATATAAATACATATATTGGCGGTTTATGACCAATTGCAAAATTTTCACCTCTCGCTGGAAAAGTGATGAACTTACCAGAAGAAGTGCTAGCAGATCTCAGCAGTGACCAGCAATACCTCCGTAAGGAGTGTTTGTCAATTCAAAACGGTCATGATAGAGGTCCAGCTATCAAATTGTTAGAAACTGCTCAACCTGGGTCTCTCAATAATGCACGGTGGCTGACAAAAGCAAATCGTCTTTTACGTTATTACATGTCGCACGAAAAACCATCAGAGCCACTTCAAAGGATTGCTCATTTTATACTGAACTTCTATGCTCCTGCATGGTTCTATATCAAAGCAAACTGGTCTTGCCAGGATGGAGCCAAAAACTCTTTCTTCATGATTGAGCTCTATCAAAAACTACATACGTACAATCAACCAAGACGTTATTCGTCCTGTGTTACAAAACAACTGTTACTTTTGTTATCCTGAAAATATTCCTTTATCTGCTATCGCTGACAAGAATAAGAATATTCGGAAGCTAGCAGTCGAAAAAGGGCTACAAACGAAAAGGAGTGTTATACCGGGTGAAATTCGAATGTTTGACAAGAAATCCATCAGGCTCAACTTCCCAGCTTCGACCTACATGGATATGATTGATTGGAACGAAATGGATATTACTGCTCCTTCCTTACTCTCTGATGTTATAAGTAACACTGATGACTGCCAAAACCCCATAATTCTTGACACATACCCGTGTCATTCCCAGGCAGTTGGAAGAAATGTGAAGGAAATCTCCTCTGCAAGTGAAAAATTCTACGGATATGACGCCCGCCATGGAATAGTTATTCTCAGCAAGAAATCTCGGCTAGGGAATTCAAAAAGGCAAACAAAGTCAGATTTTAAGTGAATCAACAAGAGGATAGCAATTACACTTCATATAATTTAGTGATGAACACATGTTTTGGTTTATAAAAAGGAAATATTGTTATAATTTTTAACCAAACTAAATTTGCTTCAAAATTTTGGTTTTTCTTCAAAATTGAGGTCAAAGTTGCGAGAATGCACATATTCATAGGCTATAAAAGTTGATGTTTTTATAATAGGTGGGTACTAGAGCATCTTTTCAGCCATCTTTCATACTGACAACTTGAGTTCGATATATTTTCGCCCCGCCCTACTGCCCAGTGATTTTATACACAGACCTAACTATATAATATACTGTAAACTGCAAAATGCTCTCTCTTTCAAAAGAGCAGATGTATGGAATGCAATTCCCATGTATTTCAGGCATGCTTCATCACTAAATGCATTTCGCAAATACTAATGTATAAGTTCCCTACTGCTATTTTTACCATAGTAACGAAATTCCCATTTTATAATTAACTGTTTAAAATATGTTAATTTTATTAAGCACTTTTAATTTTGTAATTTATTCTTTTTTATAGTTTTGTAAACTTTCATATTGTATTTGTTATTATTATTATTGTTACTATTATTATTATTTGTTATTACTATTACTTGCCACTTTCACTTTTTTTATGTAATAAATAAATTGAATGCGATTAATTTTGCCTAAAAAGCTACCATGCTTCCAACGGCATATTCAGATGAGAATTCTGTGGATATGTTAATTTCATCAAATATCTAAAAAGTGTAACACTGTCAATTTTATTCTTTTTTTTTTTAATAAAAGTTTGAAGTTTGAAAATATTCTTACCAAAGCTTTTTCAATTGTAAGAGTTCTTTACTTTGTTTTCAGGTTTCGATGTCATTAATGGTGTTGTTTTTCTTCTGAGAAATTCGATAAATGATACAAAATAAAATATTGTAAAACACACACACACACACACACACACACATATATATATATATATATATATATATATATATATATATATATATATATATATATATAGAGAGAGAGAGAGAGAGAGAGAGAGAGAGAGAGAGAGAGAGAGAGAGAAAAAAGTCTTTAAGGATTTATACACACACAACTATTTAGTTCAAATGATGAAACAAATCAAACAAAAAGTCTATAAGAATTTTAGTCATACAAATATTTTGTTAAATTGTAATTTAATCTTCAAAGAGTTCTCCATTCGCTATGATACACTTGTGGATTCTCTCTGTGAAACTCTTCATTGTTCTTCTGAACATATTGAGTGGGATCCTTTTCAGTTGTTAATCTATTCTGAGGCCAAGGTCACTCACATTTGGATAGATGAAACAACGAGTGTAGAGTTTGTCACGCAAATAAGCCCAAAGCCAGAAATCACATGGGGTTAAATCAGATGATCTGGCTGGCCACTCGATGGGGCCTCGCCGCGCAACCCATCTTCCTTCAAGGTTGGTATTCAGAATCTCACAGGCAGCTGCAGAGTAATGTGGCGGCGGTCCATCATGTTGATAAAGCCAATTCCTGCCAACGCCATTAGTAAACTGTGGCAAAACTCTCTCTCAACACCTGGCAATAACGTTTTCCATCTATCGTATCTCTCGATATGTGAAAGGGAACGAGTCCTAAATAACCAATGCACGCAAAAACTGTTACAGGGGAGTGTCCATGATTTTTCGAAGGGGGTGGGAGTCGAGGATGTGTTAGCAATCCTGAACTCAAATTGAGTTAATACACTTTAACACAGTTATTGTTATGAACTTATGACTATAGAAAACCACTTAAAGATTTTACTATTATGTGTGGGTTAAGGTTCAACTGAAACTCATTTGTATAAATCAGTATATATACATAAAATGTAGCATACAATACCGATATATTACAATCAAACAAAACAAGTGTAATGAACGTAAAACAGCCCCTTCTTCACTAAATAAGAAAATAGTGCTAGAAAAAAGTGGATATCACATACTAAACTGAAAAATCAATTCAAGATATTGAAAAAAAAAAAAAAAAGAATTCATAGCTCATTAAAATGGCGATACATGCAACAAATTTGCTAAACCAAATATTTAATTCAAGTTTCACCTTAATTGGTAATTAATCATTGCTAGCCCGAATGCCAAAACAGAACATGGTGAAAATTTATGAAAGATGAAAGTCCAGTATTGGATAAGGAATACAGAAAGGTGTCGAATGTCGAGGTGTCGAGTGTATCAGCCCTGAACAGAGCGGGGATTCGACCTCCGAATTTGGGATATTTTTCGCCCAGTCGTGAACGTTGTGTTTGTTTCCTTTACTCGTTAAACCGAATACACATTCATCTGAAAATTTGATCTTTCCAAGGAAATCTGGATCACTTTGAACTTTTGTTTCATTGTTTCTGCAAACTGCAGCCGTCTATCAGAATCATCGTCGTATACGAGCTGAGAGTTAATGACTATGTAATCGTGGTACCCATGTGATTTCAATATTTTTGCTACTGAAAATTTGGAAATACCCAATTCCTGTGCGACTTTTCTCGTTCAAGTTGTTCGATCGAATTGAAAAGTGAGGAGTACATTTTATTGTTGTTGTCTCCTGTCGCCGTTACTGGCCTTCCGCTTCTTGGACGATCTTTTACCAGGCTCCCTGTTTCCAAAAGTTTGAGCTTCCAGTATCGAAGAGTGGTAGCATTTGGTGGTGGTTCATTATATTTTTGTTGAAATAAACCCAAACTTTCTTCACAATTATTATAAGAAATGGCCCACGATACAAGATACACTTTTACTTCATTGCTCTGTTCCATCGTTACTGACATGGCGCTGACTGGGGCTAGGGGCTATAGTGGGCCGGCCAAAAATTGAAAAGTCCTCTAGAAAAAAACTTAAAGGCATTTTTTGTTAATAGCAGGCACCCACCTTAGATAAGTAGTATTGAGTATGCCAAACAAGATGTAGGTGGATGCCACTCTCAGTTTTGGGTCTGAAGGTCCCATACAAGGTTACAAAAGTCAAATTCTGAAAAATTCCGAATTTTTGCATTTCAGTGGTGGCTCTATGTAACAACGTGTTTAAAGGTGTATCATTAGCACATAAAGCATATTTTTGTGATTTTATGGATAATAATTGAATGCAACTATGAATCTGGATGTCTTTATTTCCATTAAAACTACATTTAGCATGCTGGGTGAGGTGCGCATGTGCCTACTACTACCATAGTACAAGTAATAGCATACTTTCACATGTTGAATAATTTCAATGCACTGGCTGGCCAGACATTGGTTTGGTATATGCAATTAAAAGAGTGCAGACCGTGCCAGCTGGTAACATAATAATAATAATACTGCTAAAGGATAGGTATGTTTCGAATTGTTTCAATATATCTGTGGCTACTACATACTGCCATTCCCACTTGTCTTTGCAGATAGGGAGCTCATCAGCAAGGAACCCTGTAGCTGTCATCAAGCGCAAGAGGAAACGTCAGGATGTCAGTGAGGATTGTTGCTTCTTCTGCCAAAGCAGCGCTGGTGACCTGCGCACAGCATCAGCAGAAGGAAAAGCAAGAACTATGACTGTGGGCGATGAGAGAAAGAATCTGGGAGATACCTACTATCTTGATGTTTTACAAAGACTGGAAAGTCATTCCAAAGATGATTTCAATGCATTGGAACTCAAGTGGCATAAATCATGCTACTCTTTATTCACCTCTGAAGGCAAACTCAAAAGGCTGCGAAGTCAGCAGCAGACCATGGGTGCATCGGCGACCACAAAAAGTGCAGGCTCTGATCAGGCTTTTCCCCCAAAGCGTAGACGTTCAACACCAGTGATTGACTGGACCATCTGCATGTTTTGCCAAAAGAAGAGCACAAAGAAACTGCAAAGGGTGAAGACAATGGAGAAGTCAGATGACTTGATCCAGCGTGCCAAACACGATCCTGTCATGAGCATACCGTTGTCAGCGGTGAGTGATGTGATTGCAGTTGAAGGCTGCTATCATCTGGCATGTTTGGTGACATTTGAGAGACGTACTAGAAAACAAGCGCTGTCAGAGGAGCAGCAAGGGCCTGAAAATGAGTGCATGACGAAGCTGTGCAAAGACTTGACAGTAGGCCTGTCTCGTGGTCACGTATATGACATGGGAGACGTCTGGGACAGATACGAGAGTATGTGTAATGACACCGGCATCACCGTGAAATACTCCAGGAGAACAACGTTTGGGGAATGAATGCTGTGGATGAGGGAAGTGAAGAGGACCAGAAAGTGAAGCAGAGTGTGTATAGCATTACCCAGGACATAGTCTATGCAGTCTCCAACCGACGAAAGTTGACACCAAAGCATGTGGGCTTGGGTCTTACTCTGCACCAAGCCACCGGCTCAGAACATCCTGGTGAGGTATGCTGAAAATGGATGTGTCTACATCCCTAACCTAACACCATCGTCAAAGAGAGAATGATTCACTGCTCTTGTGACAACATAGATGTCTTGGAGTCAACCTTAGACGGGAAGAACACCTTCCACAGCACTCAACTGATGGTATGGCAGAGAGGCCCCCCTCCACAGCAGAGTCATGGCCAAAAGGGTGGCAAGCACAAGAGATCGAAATCTATCAAACCTGATGACCTACAGGAGTTCCAAAGGCTGGCCCAGCCTACCCTCCCATCTGGCAAGAGGCCATCTCCTCCTGGCTACGAGACTGACATAGACGACTTGTCACATGAACCTGAGAGGGACTGGGCACGTGCCAAGGACTTGGCCTTGGTGGTGTCACGCATCCATGATGAAGCGATGTCCGTTCCAAGCTGGAGAGCATTCAATCAATCTGTCAGCACTGCGGATCCACCAGTAACGACCGTCGGGATGTTGCCAATCCTGCAGGCACCAGTAGATGACAATGTCACCATGACCCCCGTCATCAATCGCTTCATGGCCATTTCTGAGTATGTCAGCCAGAAGTACACCATCATCACTGCTGATCAGCCTCTGTACAGCAGGGGGTAAGGAACTAGTCTGGGCAAACTCGAAATTTGCCAAAGTGGTCTTGCTCATGGGAGGCCTCCATATCTGCTTCAACTTTCTGAAAGCCATTGGTCAACAAATGGAAAGTGTGGGACTTGATGACTTATGGACAGAGGCAGGTGTGTACGCGGCTAACACCATTGAGACAATGCTGGACGGCAAGGCCTACTACCGAGTTGTGAGAGGTCACCAGCTGACGTATGAGGCACTGTGGCGCATCAAGTGGCAGATGTTTGAGTCATGGCTGGCTGCAACTGACAACGGAGATGAGAACGTCAAACAGCTTGCCCTCAATGTTGCTTCGATTTTCAAAGACAGAGCTGACATAGATGAGATGCGCGATGCTGTTGACAACTTCTCAGACGTTTTGGCAGATGAGAAATTCCACAGTCTCATGGAGGAATTCAATGACCAGCACTCTGAAAATCCCAACTTCATGCTGTGGTCATCCTACATGGAAATGGTAGGGATCCTACTGGCCTTCATCAGAGCTCAGAGAGATGGCATGTGGAGTCTTCACATAGAAGCCTTTGCTGCAATGCTGCCTTGGCTAACTATCTATGACCACACAAACTATATACGTTGGGGCCGGTCTACTTGGCTGATATGAGAGGTCTTGAGAAGTCAGCACCAGAAGTTCATGCAGAGTTCTGTAATGGGAACTTTGTCGTCAAGAGGACGGCGAAGCGATTCAACCAAGTTCCAGCTGATCAGGCAATCGAATGGATAAATCGTACATGTAAGATGCACAATGATATCATCGGCATCACAAAGAATGACCAAGCAAGAGACAGGTTCTGCATCACATGGTCAGAGCGGTCACGCATCTCTCAAGACACAAGATGCCTCTTCAATCTTCAAGATGATGATGGGGAAGCCACCTTCTGTCGGGTTGACAGTCTGCTTTCTCGCACTAGGCGTGACGCTCATGATGTCATGAAGCTAGTTCAGCAGTTGAAGCAGTTTGACGTCTTCAGAGTTCACGTGAGTAAAGCAGGAGAGGGGTGAAAGATGAAAAGAAGTGAAATAAGAACGCTTACAAACCATGCAAACACAGTCTTAACTCACAGTCATACCATGCAAACTACAAACATGCAAGAAAAGAGTTACAGACATGCAAAGTAAAAAAGTAGGTAAAATTAAACAAAAAGTGGGTTAGTTTACGCTACGAGCTACATCTACGTTCGTGTTAGTCTAATTTTTTTTTAATAATTTTATTGCTGGCATCACACGCTAGCATGTCACAAGCTGGCATTCACAAGCTGGCATTCATCGTCAACAGACTCATCTCCGAGCACCACCACCAGAGCTCCCGTTGCTAACTGTTTTTTTTACATTAAACATCGTTAATACTTTTAAAATGTCTGTCAAGACGGTTCTTAAACATATTAACGCTGCTAGAATGAACGACTGACGCGGGAAGATTATTCCATTTATCAATTACTTTAAACGTAAAGAAGTTTTTAGCGATATTAGTAATGAAACGTCTGCCACGCAACTTAAATCCGTTATTGCGAGTATTGCTATTATCGAAAGTGAACAATTTGTCAAAATTTACGTTATCAATGTTATTAACGATTTTGAAAACTTCAATAAGCTCCCCCCTTAATCTCCTAGTTTCCAGTGAATACAGGTCTAACTCTTTAATCCTATCTTCATAAGGCTTATTGCGCAATGACGGAATAAGTTTCGTGGCACGACGCTGAACCCTTTCTAACCTATCAATATCCTCACGCAAGTACGGGCACCAAAACTGAACTGCATATTCTAAATGAGGCCTGACTAGGGACTTGTAAAGGGGCAATATAATATCCTTCGATTTAAATTCGAAATTACGCGCTATGAAGCCTAACATCCTATTAGCTTTTGCGCAAGACTCCAGGCACTGGTTCCTAACCTTTAATCCTGAGATACGCGTACGCCTAAATCTACTTCCTCGTCAACGCTCACTAACTCCCTATCATCCATCGTGTACGTGTAATTATTGTTGCGAGAACCTATATGCAAAACTTTACATTTGTCTAGGTTAAATTGCATCTGCCACTTATCTGTCCACTCCATAATCCTATTTACATCGTCTTGGATCCTATTTCTATCGTCCTCGTTAACAACCTTACCGCCTATTTTAGTATCGTCCGCGAATTTTGACACGTTACTAGTCAATCCTACATGTATGTCGTTAATGTAAATTACGAATAGCAATGGGCCTAACACTGAACCCTGTGGGACACCGCTACCTACATCTAACCACCCGGATTCACTACCATTAACTACGACCCTCTGTCTCCTAGCACGAAGCCATTCTTCTAACCAGTTAGCTACCTGACCGCGTATACCGTGCGCTATGACCTTCGCAATTAGTCTCCTATGCGGAACTGTATCGAACGCCTTTTTAAAATCTAAATAAATAACGTCAGCTGCTCTATGCCTATCGTATTCGCGCACTATTTCGTTATAAAATTCTAACAAATTAGTTAAACAATACCTATGGCGTCGAAACCCATGCTGACTACTATTAATCAAATCTCTACTTTTTAAGTGATCGATGATACGATCCCTAACTACGGATTCCAAAAGTTTACCGACAATTGACGTTAAGCTAATGGGCCTATAATTGCTAGCTACTGCGCGGTCGCCTTTTTTAAAAATAGGCGTGACGTTAGCTAATTTGAAGTCTTCAGGAATAATCCCCGTTTCGAGTGACTGATTAAAAATCTTCGTTAAAGGGCCTACGATAACGTCTTTCAAATCTTTCAAATATCTGGGATAAAAAGCGTCAGGGCCTGGAGCCTTGCTAACTTTTAGCCTATCGATATAATGCGCATTCTCAGCCTCGTAAACAGTTATTTCATCCAAAATAGTCTCGCTACTAAATGGAACGATATCGTCCACGTCGGGGACATTATTTACGTCTTCTACGGTAAAAACTGTCGCAAAAAAGTTATCGAAAATACCCGCCATCGCCTGAGGGTCAGAAGCCAAAGCGCCATTAACATCCACTAGAGGGCGTATGTTATCTTTTACCGGCTTACGATTATTGACGTATTCAAAAAACTTTTTTAGATTATGTTTACTATCCGCAGATATAAGTATCTCGTAATTACGCTTGGCATTCCTACTGATCTTTTAACCTGACGTCTAAGCTCGATATATCTATTAAAGTTAGCTGCCGTGCCATTACGCTTATTAAGTCTATACGCTCTATTACGCTCGTTTATGAACTCGCCTATTTCCCTAGTCCACCACTTCGGCCTACCACGATTTCTAACGCGCTTGGGCCTACGAGGAATAAACTCCCTTTCAATATTCATAAAACTTTCTTTAAACGCCATCCAACGCAAATTTGTCATTACCCATAAATAAGTTATCCCAAACTGACAGAAAACTACTACAGCGGCTCCTGAAGTGGAGATGTGGAGATGGTCAATGGTCAGTGACTCAGTGGAGATGGTCAACGTCTGGCGAAGGCAGGAGGAGAGCTGAATTCGACATCGAAGTTTGAGCTGATGAACATCCTGATGGCTCAGCAGACCATAAGCTCAGAGGTTCGAACCTCTGATCTGAAGACCTGTGTGATGATAGATGGCCATGCACTCATTCAAGCTCTTGGCAAGCCTGGCGGCTGTCGGACATTCGGCGACTATGCTGAAGTGTTCTTCAAGACCGTGACGAGTTATTTCAATGAACACAGGACAAGAGGTGATGTCATCTTTGATCGGTACGCAGGGGAAGGATCGATCAAAGCAGTTACCAGGACAAAGCGTGCAAGCAAGAAGAAACCGATTCGGAAAGTCATTGATGGCCCACAAGTTCCACTGCCTGAAGTGTGGAAACACTTCATGGCATGGATACAAACAAGGCTGACCTAGCCTTGTTTCTGTCTAACGTCATCACTGAGAAGGGCAGAGAACTTCAAGAAAGATGTCAGCTGGTGACAGGGGGTGGCTTCTCTGAAGCAACCGAAGTACGGTCAACCATTCGACATGACGTTCCACTGCATAGCAACCATGAAGAGGTGGACACTAGGCTCATCCTTCAGTCATGTGATGCAGCGTCCCAGGCTATGAACGAATACTGGTAGTGTGCAGAGATACTGATGTAATGGTGCTGCTGATTCACTTCGTTTGCACCAAGGTCGCTGAAGTGTGGATGTTGTGCGGAACGGCCAAGAACCGAAAATGCTACCTCGTGCACGATGTATTGAAGAGTTGTCGACCCCAGTCTGGGACAACATGGTCAGCTTCCACGCTTTGACCGGGTGTGACAGTCTCGTCCTTCAGTAGTCATGAAAAAAGAAATGTTGGAAGGTGTTCAGTAACCACCCACTCCTGCTGCACGCCATTGATCGAGATGGGGATATCGCAGATGTTGAGAAGTTTGTGTGTCATTTGTATGGCACCCCGGAACAACACACAGTTGATGACGCCAGAGTTCACCTTTTTGGGAAGGCCAAGAAGACTCTGGAAATGCCCCCACCGACAAAGGATGCCCTGGAGCTCCACGCCAAGCGGGCAAACTATCAGGCCAAAGTATGGCTCCAGGCTGACAAAGAGCACGTAGATGTTGAAGATCCGGTGGACACTTCAACCTGGAAGTTGGAAGATGGGAGCCTCCTACCAGTGTGGTCAAGACTTCCTCCAATCCCTGAAGCCTGCCTGGAGCATGTTGCTTGTGGTTGCAAGAAAAAGTGTAAGACAGCTAGATGCAACTGCTTCAGGAAAAGGATGAAGTGTACGACAGCTTGTGGTTGTGACGACAGCGGTTGCTGTAACCCAGCTGGACAGTAGATCTATGTCTCTCTTCCGGGCTGAAATCGAGAGAAGCAGGAATGTGCTGTAAGGAACTAATAACTCTGTTCTTAAGTGATTGCAATCTACACAATTGTGACTGTCAGTGCAGCATTTCGGTGCTGTTCATCAAGAAACGTGAACTTGTAGATGTTACTAGTGTGTAAACTGTATAGTTATGGGGCTATATTTACTGCTTTGTGATTTAGTTGTGATAATTCTGTTACTGTGAGTACTTAATTCATGCCATCAGACTTATTAGGCACTGATCATGTTAAAATAAATTGTTTTGACAAACAAACTTGCTCAATGTTTTTTTTCGCCAACTAAAATAAAAAATCACAAATTTTTAGCACAATTTCCAAATTCGGTCGTGATTAACTTGAATTTGACTTTGAGTTGGTAATTCGGATGGGATAAGCGTGTCATCATACTTCTTTATCACTAAGTGTGGCAAAATGAAACATTTCTTCAAACCAATTGGCTCAGAATATTTTTTAAAATTAAAATTAGAAAATATCATTTTTTGCACAGTTTGACCTCGAAAATGACCTTCAAAGCCAAAAGCGAGAGTGGCATCCACCTGCATTTTATTCCTCACCCACAGGTATATTGATTTAGCATGGGTGTCAGCTATTAACAAAAAACGCCGTTCAAAGTCGTTTTTTGAATTTTGGCCGGTCCACTACTAGGGCTTTCTTGTTCTAGCCTAGGGTCATTCCTAGCCTTGTATAGTTGCTTTGAAAAGTATCGCATACACTGCAGTGATATCAGTGGAATTTATTTATTATTAACAAATTATTTGCATGTATAAATAGCTACGTTATGGAGAACGAAGTACTCAGACATCCTTAACAGCGTAGGGAGAGTTAATCTTAATGTATGCTGCAATAGAACATTAGGAGGGGCCGGTGAAAATATGGGGACTTCAGTGCCTGAAATTAAGAGTCTGAGTAAAGATCTAAATACAGACGCCTCACCATGGATAGATGACCTATCGAATGAGCATTTAAACTTTTAAAGTATGCTAATGATGTGATCAGTCTTCATATCTCATAACTATTCTCAGCCATGCTTGCTCACAGTTATATTCCTGCAGAGTTTATGGGGGTTTATATTACACCCCTTGTCGGAAATAAATGTGGGGACATTCTACAGGCTTACTGCTGTTGCCTCCTGCTTCTCAAAACTTGTTGAGAAACTTTTGCTACGCCGACTAAATGATTATTTATGGGCGTCTCCTAATGAGTTTGGTTTTAAAAGGTCCCATTCGACTGACCTGTGAATTTATGTTTTGAAAGAGATTGTATTTAGATATACTCTCAGTAATTCAACCATTTACAATTGTTTTTTTGGATATAATAAAAGCATATGATGGAGTGAATCACAATATCCTATTTAAAAAATTTATTGAAGTTTTGGTATAGAGACCAAACTTTTACTGTTAGATGGGGCAATGTATTGTCCGAATGTTTTGGTCCTCATACGAAGTTAGACAAGGCTCCTTACTCTCTTCTCTGCTGTTTAATATATATATATTGCTGGATTAATTGCTTCTCTTAATGAGGCAAGAGTGGGATGCTGTATAGATGACATGAGGATAAATAGCTTGGTGTATGCCCACAATCTAGGTATTTTCGCCGCCGGACTTTTTTTCGCCGCAAGGAATTTTCCTCGCAAGGAATTTTCGCCGCAAAATATATAATTTGTATAGATATATAAATATAAGCCTACCAAATTTTCTGAACTCTCTAATACGTCGGGTTTGGATGACTTGGAAATTTTAATTTATTCATTCTCTTAAATAAGTGATTTCATGTACTTCAAAGGTTTTGAACCGTTAGGTTTTTAAAAACCATTTTTGATGGTTTAAAGTGATACTGCACATGCAATAACAGATACTGTCAAAGTTTTATAAAATTATATGCCCTTGTCTTTGAGCTAACTGGTCTACCCCTAAGCTCCGCCCACAATAGTTTATTTCGGTGCAGTGCTTACATTTATATTCCATTACTTAAGCCCTCTAGGATGCCATATACAGTTAAAAGCAGCCGAGGAGGAGAAAAATTAGTTGACGATGTTAATTACGTGTACTGAATCGACAGAAAATGTGATAAAAAATCGTATTGGAAGTGCGAAATAAAAACTGCAAGGCAAGAGTGCATACAATTTTAGAAAGTGACGCTAAAATAGTAATTCGCAAAACATTTGGTGAGCATAGTCATTCTGCAAACCCATCAAAGCCTAAAGTGTACGCCACAATAGCAAGTATGAAAACGACTAACTCCCAATTATCTGCAAGATCACTAATTGCCGATGCTTCTGCAAGCCTAGATGATGCAGGTTGTTATCTAATGCCATCAATTGCAACTTCATCAAGAAATATTAGAAAATGGAGACAAAAGAATATAGATATGTTGCAAAAGTACATAATAGAACGTAAACTACGCTAGGATCTTTAGGAGACATTTTTTAAATGAATCCATCAAATAAAACGTTAAAACTAACGAAAATATTACGACTTAACCTAACCAATCGTCAACTTATTTTTATTTTTTTAAAATTCTTTTGCGGCGGCGAAAATTCCTTGCGGCGAAAATTCCTTGCGGCGAAAAGTCCTGCGGCGAAAGTTCCGAACGCGGTATGCCCATGATATAGTGTTAATAAGCCATTCGGTAAAAGATCTGGATCGTCTTATAAAAATTTGTTAATCATATTCACAGAACAATGACATTAATTTTAATGTTACTAAAACTAAGGTTATTCAATTCCATCCTTAAAGCTCAAACCAAACAGCTAATATTATTTTCAAAATGAGTTACAAGGAGTTACAAGGACAAGAAGTACCTCACCAAGGCCTTGCGGCCCATACCGAGGAGGTACCAATGGCAACGGGTGCCAGGGAAAAATTCCTACACCCTCAAATCGTGTGCAAGATTCGGTCTAACCTTTTCTTGAACTGATCCACAGAGGAACTGTTCACAACCTCTGAAGGTAGCCTGTTCCACGTGTCACAAATCTTATAGGTAAAGTAATTCCCACACACACTAGTGTAATGAGTTATCATTTAAACTAAACATGCTTCCAAAATCGACATCGTCGAACCCATGTAAGAGCTTGAAACCCTCAATGAGTTGACCGCGCAGCCCCCGAGTTTCCAGCGAAAACAAATTCAGGGCGTGTTAGCGTCGATTGTAGCCCATATGTCTAACGGAAGGGATTAACTTTGTGGCCCTTGCCTGGACTCGCTCCAGCCTGTCACTATCTTTCCTGAGGGTGGGCGACCAGAACTGCACAGCATACTCCAGGTGCGGGAATTATACAGAGAGAGCACAATCTCCTTGTTCCGAAATCGAAATTACCTCCTGATATAACCCAACAGCTTCTGGGCTGTCTTTTTCACCTCTATGCACTGTTTGGTAAATTTAAGGTCGCTGCTAATTAGCACACCCAAGTCCTTTTCCAAATCAGTGGCCTCGATATTACTCCCCAACATAGAGTAGTCCAACTTGGGATTGGCGTAACCAATGTGCGTGACCCAAGTTAAACAGCATTTGCCATTTTTCGGACCACTCTCCTATCCTATGTAGGTCCGCAGACGAACCAATGAAGCAGGTACAAGAATTTAAATATTTGGGTCAAACTATCACCAGCTCCTTGAGTAACGACTCAAACATAAGGAAACAATATTGGAGTTACTGTGCTAAGGCAAACATGATCACAAGGAATTTCAAATTCTGTACAAGCGAAGATAAAGACACTCTTTTTCATACATTCTGCACTAATATTTATGGGCAGCAACAATGGGTTAATTATAAAAATGGCTAAATATAGTTTATCCTAATAATAATTAATTTTTAATTATATTATTCAAAAATATATATATATTTTTTTAAACTTAATATTAAAATCCTCGTAAAACAAAGGATAAAAAATTTAAAAAATAAAATGAAATTAAAAAAATAATAAAAAATAAAACGAATGGTGGTCGGTCAATTCGTTACCGGTAATTTCGTCACCGGTCAATTCGTCATCGGTAATTTTGTAACCGGTCGTTTCGTCACCATGTTAATATTTAATACATAATCCGTTTTGGGTCTTTCCTGTTTCATTAACTGTTCCGATTTTTATGAAAATAACGTGATTTGTACAGTTTTTCACGCTGATTTCAAAATTATAAACCATTTCATCGAGAAATACTTAGGTTAGGTTAGGTTAAGTTAGGCTTATTAGCATTTGATGTTTTCTAGGACACTGTTTTTTTTTCGGTATTAAGTTATATTCTTGTAAAAAATTTACTGCATTTTCTTCTTTCTCAGTCTTCCTACATGATTCTATAAAATTAAATTTGTCAGTCATTGGAAAGTAAAAAGATGTTGAACTATAGTCTGTGCTTGCAGCGGAAGAACAAAATAGATGCGCAACGCCACCGTTTAAAAAATAGCCTAGCCTATGCTTGCAGTGATTACACCGTTCTAGTACTTTTTGGAGTATTCTATAATTTACTTTCATTTCGAAAAAACTTATTTTTAGAATCATTGTATTATTTTAAAATTTCTATAGCCTACGCTGTTTCAAACATTTGCTAGTTTCTGCACATTATAACTTTTTGGTTATATATTTCTCGATGAAATGGTTTATAATTTTGAAATCAGCGTGAATAACTGTACATATCACGTTGTTTTCATAAAAATCGGAAACAGTTAATGAAACAGGAAAGATCCTATGTTTTTGTTAATAATTATATGATTTTGTTAATTATTTACATTTTAATATATATTCAAATTGACTGACAACCTGTCACCAGTCAATTTTCTGTTGTTACAAGTCGCCAAGTACCGGTACGACAGTTACATCTCTCGATAAATGGCGTTAAAATGTAGGTATGGTCGCTTAACTTTTATTTCTGCCTCAGTTCGTGGCTTGATGTGGTCAGAGGTTAGGGTAGGTTAGGTTATGTCATTATAAAACTATAATTTACTTTATACTGATTTTAATTGTTTGTGAATAAAAACAAACCAATAATAACTCCATTGAAGGTTGGCACTTTGACGCAGTAATGGAGCTTAAGCCTTTATGGTAACCAACACCAACCAAAAACTTAAAATTTATATACCGGTGATGAAATGACCGGGTGACCGAATTACCTGGGGACAAATTAACCAGTGACGAATTGACCGGTGACGAATTAACCGGTGACGAATTGACCAAGAGTCCAAACTAATACATGAAATACTTTTAACTTATTTGCTACAACTGTATTTTTTATTTTTTATTTTATTTTTTCCTAATATGTAAGGGGTGGCAAACAATGATTGCCCCCCCTGCACAGATAAAACTAATAGAGGTACAAAAAAACTGATTGTTGCAACTTTTAGACAATTTAATTCTAAGCCTAAACAAAACCACCCAATAGTTGGTGTTGCCTCCTTGTGCTTGACGAAGGGCTTCAAGTGGGCAAGGGTAGGAGGTGAGGAGAGACTCGAAAAGGTCAGTGTCGTACTGAAGATTTCGCAGGATTGTTTCGATGTGCTGCTCCATGGTCCGGCGGAAGAATCGGATGGCTGGTGGTTCAGCAAGCATCAGGGATTCCACTCGGTCTTTCAGCATGGATCCTGAAAGATTCTGCCGCCGAAACAATCCTCCAAAATCTTGAGTACGACACTGACCTTTTCGAGTCTCTCCTCACCTCCTACCTACCCTTGCCGACTTGAAGCCGTCCGTCAAGCACAAGAAGGCAACACCAACTATTGAGTGGTTTTGTTTAGACGTAGAATTAAATTATTTAAAAGATGCAACAATCAGTTTTTTGTACCTTTATTAGTTTCATCTGTGCAGGGGGGGGGGGCAATCATTGCTTACCACGCTGTATATATATATATATATATATATATATATATATATACAGGGCGTCCCAAAAAATGTATACACACTTTAACAGCTGATAGCTCAATTGATGTTTCTTTCTTTCCAAGTTAAACCCATTAGAATTAATAATGGCAGTCAGACTAAGCTTTGAACAAAGGAAATTCATTCTAAAATGCTACTGGAAGTGTGAAAACGCAGTTGAAGTGCAAAGACAGTTTAGGAGGGAGTTTCAAACAGATCCACCAACGCGACTTACCATCACTCGAATTAGAGATAAGTTTGAAGCCGATGGAACTGTTCAGAATGTCCACAAGAAGCGTTCCGGAAGACCACGGACATCGACAAGCCCCACAAAGCAAGAAAGAGTACTGGAAACGTATCACCAAAGTCCAAGAAAATCTGTGCGGCAAGCGAGTCGTGAGGTAGGAATTTCAGAATCGTCTGTCCAACGCATTTTGAAGCGCTGTCAATGGAAAAGTTACATTCCAAGATTAGTCCATGCTATTAATGAAGATGATGATCCGGACCGAAGAGTGGAGTATTGCGAGTGGTACTTGGCACGATGTGGATGTGGATTGGACGAAGGGGTTTCGTAGAATACCCTCCGCGTTCATCAGACCTCACACCACTAGACTTTTTTTATGGGGATACTTAAAAGACAAAGTCTACGCTATAAAACCTGCAACAGTCGCTGAATTGAGAGCAGCCATTGAACGAGAATGCATACAAATACCAAACGAAATGTTTCGTGATGTTTGCGATTCCATTGCTTCGCGTTATCAGCAGTGCCTGGACCAGAACGGACGTCAGTTTGAAAAAGGCGTTGACAAAACAATTAAATAATGTCTGTAGATTCTATTACATTTTGAAAATGAAATGTATTTTAATAAACACTGCCTTTATAAGTATTTAAAGTGTGTATACATTTTTTTGGGACGCCCTGTATATGTAGAGACCAACCGGAAATTCCTTTCCTCACGTCCGCAAACATCCAGGACTCATCAGAAACCGAAAAACATTTGTGATTTTCAAGAGAGAGAAACAAAAGGATGTTTGTCTTCTCCCAAAAGGCCCGCGAAAAGCTAGCGTCTTCCGAGTCTATATAAGCCATAGTTCACTAAACTCGCCCTCACTTTGCTCCTTACTCCTCCTCGTATAGTATAAATACCGTTATAAAATTGTTAATCACTATAAATACCGTTATAGAATTGTTAATCACTGTGAACAAATAATTGATTTATTTTCCTAATTAAACACAAAACAACAAAGTAATTTCTCTCTCCTTATTAAATATTGTTTGTTTGGGCTGTAGGCCCAAGCTGGTGACCCCTAATTATTATTCATTTAAATTTAATTCATAAATTATAGTAAGCCTACTTTCTTGGCCACATCAAATTAGTGATCCGTAGGCCTCATATATATATATATATATATATATATATATATATATATATATATATATATATAAAACCTTAGTTAACCTTGGTTTTACTTCCGCCCGAATTGTTCATTCTGACGAACCTCCAGTTAACGTGGAATCCGAACTACGCATTCATTCATCGATTTGCAGTACCTGATTTTCCATGCATTAAAACCAAACTCACCCTCTCGTCTATTGTTAATTTCGCAGCCATCCCCTACCTAAAAGAAAAATATAATATATTATAGTCAACACTGAAAATTCCTATGATGCGCGACTTTTTTGACACCATATATATATCTGCAGGAAAAAGATTTAGGAGTTATAGTCACTGGTGATTTAAAAGTAGCGAAACAAAGTACAGCAGCGGTCAATAAGGCGAACAAAGTGTTAGGGTTTATAGCTCGAAATTTTGAGTACAAATCGCGCGATATTATAGTTCCTCTTTATAAATCATTAGTTAGACCCCATTTGGAGTACGCGGTCCAATTTTGGAATCCGCATATGCGCAAAGATATAGACAAAATCGAAAGAGTTCAAAGACGAGCAACTAAGATGATTCCGTCTCTTAGGTCAAAGTCGTACGAGGATAGGCTTAAGGAGTTAAAATTGACTACTCTCGAGACTAGGAGGTTAAGGGGTGATCTAATCCAGGTTTTCAAAATTATGAATGGGTTCGATAACGTAGATAGAGATAGCTTTTTCGAAATATCTCAATATAATAGGACTAGAAATAACGGGTGTAAGTTGACAAGTAGAAGGTTCGAGACAGCAGTTGCGAAAAACGTTTTTACGCATAGAATAGTAAATAGCTGGAATAGTTTGTCGGTAGAAGTAATTAGTAGCACGTCTATAAACATGTTTAAAAATCGATTAGACGCGCATGTTGATAGAAAGGGTAGTTTAAGGTAGTAAAATTAAGGCTTTGTGGGGATAGATCCCACAGCTCAACACAAGTGTTGTGGGATATAGGGAGGCAGCGTCTTGGGTTAGGGGATACTCTCTGTCCTTACACACCCCATTTAAAGAGATTCCTCTGCCGAGCGGTGCCCCCCATAGTACTGTGAGGTATTGAAAAACTCATGATCTTCACTTGCCCCACAAACACCTTTAAATGGGAGACCCATAATGGGTGCACACACATTTCTACATTACTGTACAGTCTTTACAGCCACACCTACACTTTTCCTCGTAAGTGTATATATTGTAATGTATATGGTTGTAAATTTTGACTTGGTCCGCAATCGATATGGACCGTGACTTGATGGATACCGTAATGAAATTGACTGGATTCTTTGGATCTGATATATTTGCATGTCCGTTATAAATAGATATAGAGTGTAACATTTGTGGATAGTAGTCTATTATGACTTGATCCTCTGGATCCAGAGATTCTATCTTTAGTTTTAAATCGATAATTAATTAGTTTTAAATTGATAATTATTTAGTTTCGTAATAATTGGTCGTTGCCAAATTACCTCAGTTTTTACATAAATTTCTTATGTTCTTGTGGTTCGGAACCCACGTAAAATTGTAGGTCCCCTCCGCCACCACGGAGGACATACACAATACACGATTACGAACACAGTTAGGTAGACCAGCCATGAGTGGATCCTAGGGTCTTTGTTGGTCTGAAACATTATAACATTATAACATATATATTAATAGTAATATATATATATATATATATATATATATATATATATTATATATATATATATATATAATATATATATATATATATATAATTATATATATATATATATATATATATATTATATATATATTATATATATATAATATATATATATATACTGTATATTAGTGATGTAGGTCACATCCCATCCGCATCCGCATCTGCGGAACATCCGCACATTTTCTCGCATCCGCATCCGCACTTTGGACTTCGGATGTCGTGCGGATGTGGACCGTTGAGATAAAACGTCATTAATAAGCGGAAATTATCAAATTCTACTATATTAATAGAACTAGTTCATTGCGCGCAAAAGTGATGCAAGCGACAAGACGAGAGGCTGTTCTTGTATGAAGTTACTCTCTTGCAACCTACTTAGATCCACGTTACAAAGCTAAGTTATTTTCACCTAGTACATTAGAACGAGTTAAATCATCACTTGGCAAAGCAGTTGAAGAGCTTCAATCTCTTGAATCTGTCGCTTCGCCACCCACCAAAAGAATAAAAGTTTCAGTGACAGAACCAACACCTTCAACAAGCAAATCTATCACAGAATCTATCTCTCTGTTTCTTGAGTCAAGCAGCAATGACGAGACCTACGCGATGTCAAAAGATGTAGTAAAAATGGTCGAGAGCTATCACCAAGAAAACGCCTGGCTGCATGTGACAATCCTATTAGTTGGTGGAAAAATACGCAGAATATCTATCCATACTTGAGTAAACTTGCAAGGAAACATTTAGCCTGTCCTCCAACAAACGTACCAAGCGAGAGATTATTTAGCAGTGCTGGATTAATATATGATGAAAAGAGAAACAGACTGGCAGCAAAAAAGGCAGAAAAGTTAATGTTCCTTAAGCATAACCTTCCTATAATTAAGTTTGAACATTAAACGATGAACATCTTAGTTTACTTTATTTTAATTACTCATTTATAAATATGCCTAATAAAACTTTAAACTTAATATAAATAGTTATGAAGCTAATTAAAGATCTCTTTCTATAAGGGTGGAGGTTGGGGAAAGAGGTCGGTGGGGTGCATTTGAGTTGGGTTCACGTCCCGCATCCTGGTAACACAATTATGGTTTCTAATTGTGGCTGAAACTCAACAAAATATAACGAATTTATTTGCAGACGAATTCACTAATTGATTTCTATATTAGTTAGATGCTTGATATTATTTTATATGTTCAGAGAAAAGTACAGCAATTATTGTACAATTAATCAATTATACTACATTATAGCTACAGCTCTCTCTATGTAATAACTTATTATATACGTTAAACACAACAAATCTCGAATATATCCTAAAAAATAACGAAAATGTAGACATCCGCATCCGCGGATGTTGAAATCAAACATCCTCATCCGCATCCGCATCCGCGGATGTGAAAAAAATGACATCCGCTACATCACTAATATATATATATAATATATAAAGTACTCTTGAAATAAAAGTTGCGCTAATATACGTACTTTAATCAGTGTATAAAAATTCCACTTGTTTAAATTAATTAAAAAAAAACGGGTTTTTTGTTTTTTAGCTTTAATACTCCTGTTACCAATACCACTGTTTAGGCCAACATAACTTGAATACATTGAATACATCAACGAAAAAGGAGTAACTATTGTATTTTCAGCCAAAATCCCAAACTTAAACTTCAATTGGAAAATTTGTCCGTCCACTTTTCGAGGCACATAATATGTCCGTTTAATGTGTTACAACTCAAGATGGTGCCCTGAGAAACTTTTTCTTTGATTATTCAATCCGATGTGAATGCAACGAGTTTCTTGCGTATATTGAGGTTCTGAATATAGTGGGCTAGGTCGCTTTAAACCTTAGACCCTGTCCCAAAGCTAGATCCTATCTGCTTAGCAGATAGCTGGTGAGGGAAGCTATATTTTGAGGCCTCTTTGTGCGTGACTCGTTGCCCACGTTGGGCTTCCATCATAAAAAAGAAAAACTATAGTATTTGTCATTTACCATTGCTTATTCGGACTATAGTGGATTTAATTTCCCCAGAACATATTTATATATATATATATATATATTACCTCATGGCCACCATAACAATAATATTAATAATAATAATAATGTTGATCGTTAACTATGATTGCTTGATTGCTTGTTTGAAGCTGATTAGGCTGAGGTCACCAGGTCCTTGCGGACCAAATAATGTTATTAATTAGGTTGACTGATAGAAAGAGTTTTCTTCCTTTATTAAACAAAAGAAATGATTTATGAAGGAGAGAAAATGTAAGTTGGTCGTTTGAATACAAGCTCAGTTTGAAATGAATAAATGTGCACTTGAAATAATGACTTCAATATTAATAACGCGCGAGGTAATGATTAGTCTTTATACAAAGTTAGGTGAATGATACCACGCCAAAATGGGGCCTGCACAATGATGTTTACATGATGGTAGCTCTTCGAGGAGAAGAGTCGAGATGTCGTGCCCCGTAGTCCTTATAAAACGAGGTTGAGGTGTGAGGCAAGGCGGGATGCTTGAGGGAGTCCCGCACTATGACGTCATCTTGGTCGTATTTGTGTGATGTCATCTTGGTCGTGCTTGTGTCGATGGAACATCGCGAAAGTATTTGAAAATGTCTCTGCCACTGCATATACGAGTGTGTATATATATATATATATATATATACACATTTTAACTGCAAACAACACACAGTATAAATTAATGGAAAGAACGACGCTTGTGTAGAAGAGTGTCCGCACAAGATGGGGAGAGAGAACAAGCAAATGAAAAATGAGGCACCTCCCAGGAATCGAACCCGGGATCATCCAATTGCCGGTCGAATATGCTAACCACTGTGTGTTGTTTGCAGTTAAAATGTATATATGTACGGCATGAGAAGGTGCCCCCTCAGGGCATTCGATTCCGCTCGTATGTGGGAGAATTACGAGTTGTGACTGATTGGGGACCTTGGTGCAGTGGTTAGCATATCCGACCGGCAATTGGATGATCCCGGGTTCAATTCCTAGGAGGTGCCTCATTTACCATTTGCTTGTTCTCTCTCCCCATCTTGTGCGGACGCTCTTCTACACAAGCGTCGTTCTTTACACACACCCACACACACACATATATATATATATATATATATATACATATATATATATTCATCAGGATTGTATGTATCTAAGGACCTGTAAACTTCCTTTGTTTTTTCTTAATTAGTGTTTTTATTTATTTTTAATTAATGTTTATGCGCTGTATGGTTATTAAATTTCTTTTTACCGCGTTGTGTGTTTGTTTTCCTTTGAAAATATTGTTTGTTTAGAGTACATGTTTATCATGAGAAAGTTACACATGCAAAAGTTACGTGAAAGTAACTGACAAAAAAAAATTACAGCAACGTTACGTTAAGTAAAGTTACACGTAAGTTATGCCACAGTTACTGACAAAAACTTTATGAGCATATTATGCAGAAGTTACACGTAACAGTAATTAGTGTGTGTCCCACAAGGTACAATATTACCTCCTTTGGTGTTTGTAATAATGATTTCAGACATAGATGCATATATTAAAGGCAGTGTCGTATCATGCTTTGCGGTCGGCACAAAGATATGCAAGGAAATATCAAATGAAGTTAACAGAGAAAAATTATAAAATGATACTGAAACACTTCAGACATTGAAACTATTCAGGTGGGCGGAAGACAACAGTATGAAGTTCATCGAAGAAAAATTCTGATTCATAAGGTACAGTAACAACAAGGAACTACAGAATAAGGGTATAAAACATTAAAAGACAAACAGATAATAGCATACGCACAATTCAGCCACAAGAATAACAGGAATTATCTGAAGAAGTTTCCGCAGCAGTAAGGCAAACATCATGTTGAAGGTATGGAAAAGTTTAGTCCTGCCAATAATTGAGTATTGCTCAGTATTCACAAGCCCATACAGTAAACGAGACATTGCAAACTTAGAAGCCATACATAAAACTTTTACGTCTTAGATTGAGGAAACGAAAGATGAAGACTACTAGTCTCGCCTACAATCCCTGAAACTCTATTCCTCGGAAAGAAGTGAGCGATGCGTAATAATATACATAGGGAAATACTGGAGGAATATGTGCCAAACTTTCGAAATGAAGTAAAAATACATTGCATATACTATCCCAGCTGCCCCAGCAGGGGGCCATGAAAACGAAGTTAAAAATACTCAGAATACTTGGCCTAAAACTCTTTAACGTGCTGCAAAATAACTGAGGAACTTCTAGCCTACCAATCTGAATAATTTCAAGAATCATCTCGACAGGTTTCTGTGTAATGCTCCTGACTAGCCATGCGTAGTTGGCTCTAAGAGCAGGATAAGAGTGGAAAGCAACGTTCTCCTTCAGAAAATCCCCAAAATGTGTTTGGATGCTGCAAAGGGGTCGATCCTGAATAGTTGTTAAAACCCTTCTAAATTAATTAAAGTGTATCTATATACGAGGTGTGATAAAAAAATTCGGTAAATAGTCCCGCGACTAATGAACTCGTGTCACTAGGTGATGTCAGTGTGTATGGCTGATGACGTCACCTTGGCACTTTCCAGATGCCAACAAACACCATTCAACTACGCGCCAGTGCGCCGTTGAATTGCTTTGTGTGAGGGCGTTTTGGTGGCGTCTGGCGATTTTGCAGAAAATGTCGAAATTTGAGCAACATGCAAACATCAAATTTTGTTTTAAACTTGGTAAGACGGCTACAGAAACGCACGGAATGCTTGCAACTGTCTACGAAGATGAAGTTGTTACAAACAAGACTGAAGACTGTTTGCAAGTGGTTTGGAAGATTTCGAGAAGGAAATGAGACTTTGGAAGATGATGAAAGAAGTGGTCGTCCGTCCGTCTTGTTTGTAACAACTTCATCTCCGTAAATAGCTGCAAGCATTCCGTGCGTTTCTGTAGCCGTCTTACAAGTTTAAAACAAAATTTGATGTTTGCACGTTGCTCAAATTTCGACATTTTCTGCAAAATCGCCAGACGCCACAAAAACGCCCTCACACAAAGCAATGACACAGCGCATTGGTGCGCAGTTGAATGGTGTTTGTTGGCATCTGGAAAGTGGCCATGGTGAAGTCATCAGCCATACACACTGACATCACCTAGTGACACGCGTTCATTAGTCGCGGGACTATTTACCGAACTTTTTGATCACACCTCGTGTATATATATATATATACAGGGTGTCCCGTAAGTCTGGACCCATAGGGAAAAATAATAAAATTACAAAATAGTCCAAAAATTTATTACATAATCTGTTCAAAGTGTCCGCCGTTGTGTCGCACACATAGTTGAAGACGTAATCTCCACTGCGACAGCACTTTCTGAATCACAGTCGCAGAAATTTCTTGACACGCCTCCACAATGCGTGCTTTAAGGTGGAAAATGTTCTGAAGTTTGACCTCGTACACTTTGGCTTTCAAGTGGCCCCACAAATAAAACTCCAGCGGAGTAAGATCATAATAAAAAAATAATAAAAATAATAATAAAAATAATAAAAAATATATTATAAATAAATTTTTGGACTATTTTGTAATTTATTATTTTTCCCTATGGGTCCAGACTTACGGGACACCCTGTATATATATATATATATATATATATATATAGAATGATGATGATGATGATGTATGTTCGTTTGTACATGCCTAAATAGCTAACAGCTAAATACTAAATTATTATACACATTAAGGGAGATCCAGAGAAGGTTTTAGTAATACACTCGCCCCTTCCAGTCCATCCAAAGTAGGGAGTGGGAAGGGCCTCCTATTTTCGTTTATACACGCCTAACGACAGGGTAATTTGCACCAAATTTAGTATACACCTTATGAGAGAAAATGGGGAGACTTTAATAACCCACACGCCCCTTCCAGCCATCACCCCACGTGGGAAGGACTGGGAGGGGGCCCCCTAAACGGCTAGGGTAATCTGCATCAAATTTAATATACAAATTAAGGGAGAACCAGGAAAGGTCTTAGTAACACACTCGCACCTCCCAGTCCCATGTAGCTTGTGTTTCGGGGACTTTTGCTGCGGAAGGCCCAGCGGGCATTCTAGTATATATATATATAGGGCCGGATCTAGAAGTTGCGAGGCCCTAGGCAGATGTAGAAATTGCGAGGCCCTAGGCCTATATATATGAAAATATGGACTTAATTATCGGTACTATACCAGCAATATTAGAATCCCGCATAGACAGAACTATGCCAGCACTTAAAAATTAAACCAAACCAAAATAATCACGCATGGAAATTGTATAAGAAATATAAATAAACCATACAAATAAGTATAAATTATAATATGAATCAAGATTTGTATCGAAAATATAAGACAATGATTTCTAAGATTTACATAATATTATAGGTAATGACTTTCCATAGTATACAAACGTTTTTCATATGTGATGTATAAGAGATGTTGACATTTCATTTTTTATAATAGTGAGCGATCGACTTATCAGGCTAAATATTAATGCTTTAATATTTGGTTCAGATGCTCCTTGAATATTACAGCAATGCTTTTCTACTTTTCTTCGAGCTAAACTCTTCAATTAATTGAGAATAATCTAATGAATTTGTTATATCGTTTTCTATTGATAACATAGCTAATGATTGCAATCTCGCTTGAGACATGGTGGAACGCAAATATGTTTTAATAAGTTTGAGACGCGAGAAACTTCTTTCAGCCGAAGCAACAGTAACTGGGATGGTTAATACTATTCGAAGTGCAACATAAACATTAGTATAGATCTCACTTAGTTGTTTTTGCACTATATAAACAAAGACATTTCCGAGATCTGTTTTCTCAGGTATAAACCTGCAAAGTACTTTAAGTTCTTCATAGAGTTCTAAATCATTAATATCACTTGAACAGAACGCGCAAAACGACTTGAGCGAGAGGTCCTAGGGGCCTAGGCGATCGCCTAGTTCGCCTATAGCTAAATCTGGGCCTGTATATATATATAATACACAATGGAAATATATATACTCGTATAGTAATAATAACAATATATGTTAATTCATAATTTGTTACAATTTTTAAATTTTAATTACAATATTTTCTTTAACAAATACTAAATTGCTTTTAAAATTATTTTATCATTATTTAACGGGAATCAAAGTTAACGGTTGGAAAATTTTCTGGTTTTGAAAAAAATGTACATGAAAAAATATTGAAAAACTTTGAAGTAGAAAAATGAATGTTGAAATTTTTTTTTTTTTATCAGATTAAAAATATTTGGTGCAGAAAATTTAAAAAACAAAAAAAAACAAAAAAAAACAAATTTTTAATACGATTCATTTCTCTTTACGTAAAAATAACAAACTGTTCATTTATAAATATTATTGAAGTGATTTACGAATGCGCGGACACCTACGGTGATCCATGACGTCATAAACAATGAGCGTCAGATGCTAAAAATGAGAATCAGATGATAAAAATAAAATAAAAAAAGTTGAAAAAGAGCTTCATCGCTCGATTGAAGTTGTTTTTCCGATTTCGAGGCGAGAAATGAACATTTGGAAACAATTTCCTCTTAATGGCCAGGTGCTAAAACGTTGTAAATGTATGTAACGAAATCTAAGAGGATCAAAACTTATCGAAAAGAATCGGTCTATAAATGCAAGCGAAATTCCCTTCAACGACCTCCAATATATTATAATGGCCAAAGTTATCCTCACGTGAAATGAGTGTCGAAAAAATTGGTATCTAATGCCATTCAATTAGAAGTTTGGGTGTTAGTAAAAATATCTGAAATGGCCACATATATAAAACGTCATGAAATAGAAGGTTTTTCTCCCTTTTATGCGTTAGGTCATAAAGAACCTTATTCAAAATTTCATTATTATTATATATATATATATATATATATATATATATATATGAATAAAACCACAAAGGAAAGGAAACACAGAATGGTGCTCAAGCGCTTGAGCACCATTCTGTTTCCTTTCCTTCGTGGTTTTATTCATCATAAATATTTTTCACGTGTTACTTTCGTGAAATAATTTTCATATATATATATATATATATATATATATAACGGTTCTCTATTATATATTATGTGTCCCGTTAAACTAAAGTTAAAAGAAAAAAAATTTCCTGAAGCAAAACCACAGAGAATTATTTTTTCCGTCCGCGCTGAATGAAGAGAGAGCGTTTACGGCCACCAGGCACCAAAGCACAAACGACAACCATCCCATTGAACAGACCGTATAAGTGGATTTCCTTCATCCTATAAAGATGGCAGAAAATATCCCATGGAAATTGAGCTAATCAAGAGGATATCCTCTACTCTTCTTCCTTGATCCGCTTTGGGTACGTTCTCTTCTCTACAATTCGGTTTTGGCGACACACTCGAATTCTTGTGAATTGTGACGAATGCTCGCGGAAAGCTTCTCATAGTGGTCCCGCGAGGCTCCTTTGTTTGGGGCTTACCAGACCCCTCGATCGATAAATACTGTGTGGGCATTGCGAGGTGTATAAATAATCGGGATCTTCCGCGGTCCGTACAAATTCCAGATTCGTGAAATAAGAGTCTAATTTTTTTACTTTAATATATATATATATAAAAAATAATAGGAGGAGCCTGTAGACACTAATCGGCCAGGGGAGTACTCCTTGGGGGGGGGGGAGTTAGGCAGGAGCAGTCGAGCATGCTTTCAAACACACGCTTCTCCCTCTATTCGTTACCACATATACATGCATCTTACACACGACACAATCTTTTCAAAATTAAAAAGAAAACAAAATGGCATCATTCTGGATCTTGATTTTGACTTTCTCCTTTTCCTTCTATGGGGGGGGTGGGGGGGGGGGGGTAGGCGTTTTTGCGGGCGCTCGCCCTTGTCCCTTCCTTCCTACGTAAAAAAAAAAGTGAAAAAAAATAAGTCTACGAATAGGAATACAAGTTTAGCTTTCAATAAAACTTAGTTCATCATCTTTACGTGTGAAAATATATACTGTAGGCCTACATATATATTATTAACATGGTTTTCCCTCTGCTCGTAAGCATATTAATCCCATATTTGTATTGAAGTTAACTTTATTGCGCTCGAACACACATATATATATATATACAGCCATACACAAACGCACTTAGACGCATTCAAGTTCACACACACACACACACACACACGCGCGCGCGCCTAACAATATCATACACAAATAATTAAGTTATAAATGGCGCTATTTCTCCAGTTTCATCTATATCTATTAAATGTTATTTAATTAATTAGAGAGGCTCCGTGAAGCGATCTCGCCTTACCGGTCTAACAAGGCGTCGTAAGGAATAATCAAATGAACGGAATTCCACCATTGACAATCTCTTCTCTTTCTTGATTGACTTAATTAACTAAATGAATTGACATACTGATTTATCCCTCTCTATTCTCAATCATTCGTTTGTGTGTATATATATATATATATATTGCGTGTGGCGAAGGTATGCTTCCCTTTTTCATCTCGTTTTAACGACTCTCATTCGTTCTCTGAACTTATTATCTCTTCTCTCTCCTTCCATTTTCAAGTTCCACAAAAGAATTTCAGAATCGAGATTATAATACGTGTACAGTCGATGCGGAGATTCATGCTCCGACTTTAATTAGATCAGTTTCCTTAATGCCTTTTCCTTCAAATGAATTTCTTTAGGTTTGTAGACAAACAATTATAACCTTGATCATGCGAAGGAAATAGCTTATGTCAAACGTGAAGTTTCGGTATGAAGTTATGAGACAAATTTATTATTGAGGAAATTAAGCATTCATTGAAGCGAAGAGAAACAAAGATTTCAACAATTACACAAAGACATTCGCTCTTCGTGTAAACGAAAGTTACGCTAGTAGAATTTAAACTGATGATCATGTGTGAGAAATGGTAGGTTGAGAGAGAGAGAGAGAGAGAGAGAGAGAGAGAAATTTCCATAAAAGTGTAATTATATTTCCTGCGCATTAATTCTGTCTTTTAAAGGCGCCTTTTATTTTTAGCTTTAAAATTTTATATACAATTTCTTTCCATTTCTTTCTAGTTAATATAATAGCCATAAATTTAGTTCTTCATAGAAATGAATGAGTTAGTTAAATCCTAATTATCTCATTTATTATAACTATTTTTACTATTGCTTTTGACAAGCAATTTTGAGTCTTTCATAAACCGCAGCGAAAGCCTATAATAATTTATCCGTTGTCACAAGCTTTAAAAACTGCTTTCGGAAACCTCTTTCAATCTCTAGATATGAGCGCTCTATTAGGAGAATTCAGCGCCCTTTGCAAACCATACACAGAGGAACGCAGTTTAACTAAATTATCTCTCTTGAAATACATGTGCAGAGGATATGAGGGTAGAATCGTCGATTTGGCAAAACAGAAGAGCTGACATCGGTAATCTCCTTGAGAAAGCGGTACAATGTCCTGCAATTTCCAGTCCTTTGACTACTAATCTCCTCCCAGTTTACTGGGAAGGAACCTTTTTATCCGCTTTGTGTTCCATGTTCCAGTTTAATTTTCTCATTTTTGGACGATTTTGCGAGAAAAAGAAAAGGTGCGAAAAAGTAAAAATGAGAAAAGGATTTGGAAATTGGAGGAGGAGTGGATTTGCAGGATGAAAGTGAGAGGAAATGGCTGTGTATGTTTGTTTATGAGGGACGTAAAAAGCGCATCACATACGTATGAAAAGATGTTTCCTTCCCTTTACACAAATGTTGAAGAATTGAATGCGGATATTGATGTTTCGATTCTTTTTCAATTTCACATTTTTACACATTAGACTTTACTGACTAAAATGAAATAACGTGTTATATATATATATATATATATATATATATATATATATATACTTACTTACTTTAGGTGAGTTCAAACGACGGTTCAGGATCGACCTACGGTCGACCCCTTTGTAGCATCCCGCCTCATTTGCGGGATTTGGTGAAGGAGGGAATTGCTGTCTCTGATCTCCTCCTGCCCTCGTAGCCAGCCACACATGGCTGGTCAGATACTTTGCAGAGGAATCTGTCCAGCTGGTTCTTGAAGTTATTCAGGTCGGTGTGCCGGAGATTCCTCACTTCTTTTGGTAGGACATTGAAAAGCTTTGGGCCTCGTATTCTGAGGGTATTTTCCATCCTCGTTTTCATGGCCTCGCGTCCCACAGCAGCTGGGACCGTACAAAATCTGCCTCTTCTCTCATTCCAGTTTGTTTCTATTTCATTTCTAAGGTTAGGGACAGCCTATCCTCGCTACATTTAGAACCTCAATATAAGCAAAAGACTTGCTGCCTTCACGTCAGATTGAATACATCAAAGAAAAAGGGGTAACTATTATATTTTTAGCCAAAAACCAAAACTTAAACCTCAACTGGCAGAATTGAGCATCCACTTTTCAAGGCACATAACATGTCCGTTTCATGATGGGAATAAATTCAGAATGGTTCCCTGAGGGTTTTTATGATGCACACAGACCGTGCATGGAACAAGGAACTCTTCTAGGAAAATTAAATCCACTATAGTCCGAATAAGTAGTGGTAAATGACAAACACTATATAGTTTTTCTTTTTCATGATGTTAGCCCATATATATATATATATATATATATATATACAGGGCCGGATCTAGAAGTTGCGAGGCCCTAGGCAGATCTAGAAATTGCGAGGCCCTCCTATATATATGAAAATATGGACTTAATTTCGGTACTATACCAGCAATATTAGAATCCCGCATAGACAGAACTATGCCAGCACTTAAAAATTAAACCAAACCAAAATAATCATGCATGGAAATTGTATAAGAAATATAAATAAACCATACAAATAAGTATAAATTATAATATGAATCAAGATTTGTATCGAAAATATAAGACAATGATTTCTAAGATTTATATAATATTATAGGTAATGACTTTCCATAGTATACAAACGTTTTTCATATGTGATGTATAAGAGATGTTGACATTTCATTTTTATAATAGTGAGCGATCGACTTATCAGGCTAAATATTAATGCTTTAATATTTGGTTCAGATGCTCCTTGAATATTACAACAATGCTTTTCTACTTTTCTTCGAGCTAAACTCTTCAATTAATTGAGAATAATCTAATGAATTTGTTATATCGTTTTCTATTGATAACATAGCTAATGATTGCAATCTCGCTTGAGACATGGTGGAACGCAAATATGTTTTAATAAGTTTGAGACGCGAGAAACTTCTTTCAGCCGAAGCAACAGTAACTGGGATGGTTAATACTATTCGAAGTGCAACATAAACATTAGGATAAATCTCACTTAGTTGTTTTTGCACTATATAAACAAGGGCATTTCCGAGATCTGTTTTCTCAGGTATAAACCTGCAAAGTACTTTAAGTTCTTCATAGAGTTCTAAATCATTAATATCACTTGAACAGAACGCGCAAAACGGCTTGAGCGAGGCCCCCTTTGGCGCGAGGCCATATATATATATGGGCTAACATCATGAAAAAGAAAATCTATAGTGTTTGTCATTTACCATTACTTATTCGGACTACAGTGGATTTAATTTTCCTAGAAGAGTTCCTTGTTCCATGCACGGTCTGTGTGTATCATATATATATATATAAAACCTTGGTTTAGCTTTCGCCTGAATTGTTCATTCTGACGAAGGTCAAGCTTGTCACTCCACCTCAGACCTACAGTTTAACGTAGAATCCGAACCACGCTCCACCAGCAGCACAGCGTATTAACCACTATGCTATCCAGGGTACCCATTTATCTACCAATCAATTTTTATTGTGTGGAAGGATGAACAGCTGGGTTTTACTGCGCGCCCCTACCGTCACCGGATCTCGATCCCGGGGCCGATGGATTCGTAGTCAGCGACGCTAACCACTACACCACCGAAGCGCATATATATATTCGTGTGTAATATACTCTGTATATATGTAGATATATATATATTTTTTTATGTAGCAAGGAGGGGGCCAAGGGCGAGCGCCCGCAAAGCGACCCCTCCACAAAAGACAGAGACTTCCCTGGTCGATTAGTGTCTATAATCTCCTTTACTAATATATATATATATATATATATATATATATATATATATATATATATATATATATATATATTAGTAAAGGAGATTATATATATATATATATATATATATATATATATATATATATATATATATATATATAACATATATATATATATATATATATATATATATACACACACACGAGGGTAATTCACTAAGTATCTGCACTTTTTATTTTCACAATTTTATTTTCACATCTGATAGATTATAAACACATCACTTCTAACATAGTCTCCCTGTTTCTCAATACACTTAGTACAGCGATCTACAAGCTTCCTAATGCCATCACAAAAGAATGTTTTTGGCTGTGTGCGTAGCCAGTCATGCACCGCCTCCTTCAGGTCATCATCGCCTTGGAATCGCTGACCTCTCAAAGCGTCTTTTGGTGGTCCAAACAGGTAAAAATCCGAAGGTGCCAGGTCTGGACTGTAGGCTGGATGGTCGAGAACTTCAAATTTAAGTTCTTGAAGGCATTTTCTAGTCTGTGCAGCGGTATGAGGGCGCGCATTGTCGTGTAACAGAATAACACCTTCCTACAATCTCCCTCTCCATTTTGTGCGAATTGCTTGCTTTAACTCATTCCAAAGCATGTCAGCCTACGATGCATTTGTTACTGTAGTTCCACGCTCTAGATAATGTTCAAGAATAGGGCCTCGTATATCCCAAAACAGTGTTAGCATAACTTTACCTGCTGACGGCTGCGCTTTGAACTTCCTTGCAGCGGGAGATGTTGGATGCTTCCATTGCATGCTCTGTCGTTTGTTTTCTGGTTCATAGTGATGGATCCAGGTTTCATCTCCAGTGATAATGTGCTCCAAAAAGTTTTCACCTTCATTATGATACCGCGCCAAAAGACGAGAGCAGACGTCCATACGATTATGCTTGTGCTCTTCTGTCAACTGTTTGGGCACCCATCTTGCAAAATCTTGTGAAAGCCAAGAATGTCATGAACTATCGAGTAGGCTGACCCTTGACTGATGTCTAATGAAGATGCAATTTCTTTTATTGTTAATCTTCTGTCATCGAAAATCATGGATCTGGCTTCTTCCTGCTTGTCACCACTGGTTGATGTTGACGGTCGTCCTAAGCACTGAGCATCTGTCACACATATCCGACCTTCCTTGAACATTTTAAGCCACTCGTACACACTTCGCCGTGGTAACGCATTATTTCCATACTGAGCACATAAACGCGTGTGAATTTCAGCTCCTTTCACACCATCTGCCCACAAAAAACGAACCACGGATCTCTGTTCTTCCAGGGTACAAATTGAAAGCGACGCAGCCATGCTCACTGCTCGTACTATATGTGACAGCTACGAGTAGCCTAAATAAGCCTACACTGTTGGTATATATATATATATATATATATATATGCGTATTTTAGGGAGGAAACACAAAATTGCGTGTATCTTGCTTCTGAAGAATCATGTACTAGCATTCATAATAACTGGAAGTGTGCAATAGAAACTAACGAAAATTGCAATAAAGTGAATACGGATGTGGAGGTTCTTTTGACGAGACTAATACAGAGCATTGTTGCTTTCAGTGGTATGAACCACGTACGAAAGCCGCGTCAGTACTTTGACCCCCTATTTGCTTGACAATGCTGCTGCGAGTTGCTCGTACCCTGAAATGGGCATATGGGCGGAATGGTGCTTTATACTTCCACTTAAACTATGAATGCAGCGATGATTATACATATATATATATATATATATATATATATATATTAGTGATGGATCGAGTGGTCGGTTTTTCACAACCGCGGTTGCGGTTGTGTTTGCGGTTGTCGAATTTTTTCCAACCGCGGTTGCGGTTGCGGTTATCATATACTAGGAAAAATGCGTAATTATTAACTGGATTTAGCCACTATAGTGCGATTTAGCCACACTTGGTACATAATATATACTAAATAGTATTTATTTAGTAAATACCTTATGTTGAACACAAGTTTTGCAATACACCGCTACCGCTATTTGTGTGTTGCAAAACTTGTGTTCAACATAAGGTATTTACTAAATAAATACTATTTAAATGAAGTATATTCTAAACTTATATAGCTATTATGAAAGAATAGGTCAAATTAATTAAAACCATATTTTGCACTAAGTGTGTTACCAGGATGAGGGACGAGGACCCATCGCACTGTTCATCCCACCTACCACTTTCCCCAGCCTCCACCCATTGGAAAGTTATGGATTATTATTCATTTGAAAAACTGATGTCAAACTTAATGACAGGCAGTGTGAATTTCAAGAATAATATTTTTGCTGCAGCCGTATGACGTCACGTTTAAGCACGCATAAGGAGACCCATCATTTTCTTTTTAAAAAAGAAATATTTCTAATTAACCTAAAATTAAAATTAACTAAGCTTTTACAACCGCAACCGCACTTATGGAACGGCGGTTGCGGTTACGGTTGCGGTTGTGAATTTTTGTGCGGTTGTAGTGCGGTTGCGGTTGCGGTTATTCGATCCATCACTAATATATATATATCAACGTAAAGAACGACGCTTTGTATAGGAGAATTACCGCGCAAGATGAGAGCGAAAGAACGAAACAAATGAAAAAATGAGGTACCCACCCGGGAATCGAACCGGGATCTTCCGATTCCCGAGTGGGTACCTCATTTTTTCATTTGTTTCGTTCTTTCGCTCTCATCTTGCGCGGATAATTCTCCTATACAAAGCGTCGTTCTTTACGTTAATTATACTGCGTGTTTGCAGTTATAATGTATATATATATATATATATATATTCAGCGGTAGAACTCCCGCTGCGCCTTGTGCAGCAAAAGCCCCCGAAACACAACCAAGAAGAGGACTGGGAGGGGTGGGTGTGTTTATAAAAACTTCCCTGGTTCTTCTTTAGTGTGTATAGTAAATTTGGTACATACTGTATTAACCTATCCGTTTAGGCGTGTATAAACGAACATAGAACATCATCATTATAATTCCGTACAAAGAGAAATAAGATATATATTACAAACCCACAGGGAAAATACAAAGCGATTTTATTTTTCCCCTGTGGGTATGTAACACACACACACACACACACACACACACACACATATATGTATATATATATGATGTATAATCTATTTTTGAATTTCATTTTTTGCCCTTTCACATTATTAAGAACCATTTTTTGAAACTTAATTCGGAAGGATTTATGGAATGACTAAATTAACTTTATAAATATGAAAAAAGGCACATTTTTTCCGTTAGTAAAATTCTCTTATTTCCAAAAACTATTATTACTATTATTATTATTATTATTATTATTATTATTATTAAAGTCGTTTGATATGATAAAAAGTCAAAATTGAACCTGAAAAATTGTCTCAAAAAAACCTCGTTACTCCTAATACTTTTTAACTTCTTGCGTGAGTGTTCGACGAGAGTTATTTTGAACCTCGAAAAGAAGCCTAGAATCATTGCAGCCATTTAACCACGCTTGGACGCTTCCAGAAGCCGTTGAAGGGGGTAAAAAGAGAAAGACGATGGCGATAAGAGAGATAAGACGGAATGTCTACAAGGATTCGAGCTGAGAGGAGTAAGATTCAAAGTAATATTCTCAGTGAGATTCAAAGTAAAAATTCAAAGTGAGATCTAGAGAGAGAGAGAGAGAGAGAGAGAGAGAGAGAGAGAGAGAGAGAGAGAGAGAGAGGAGACCCAGAGGGGGCTTAGAGATTCAAATCCGGATAAAAAGGAACAGAGAGGCGAATTTGGGGGGACTTAATTTTTTTTTTTTATTCTCATTATTTTGAAATGTTTTAAAAATGTATGACGATGAAAGAGTTTAGTTTTTTAAGATATTTTTTAAGTGGAATATGTTTCGTGGTCTTTACTTTTGAAATGGTCTTAATTTCGTATAAACTCTGGCAGATTTCTTAAACTTTTTTTTTCATGTTTTTTATCATAAATAAGGTCTTCTCGTCGGAATATTTTTGTTTCGGTAGTGTAGTTTCTCTTAGTAATTACACACACACACACACACACACACACGCACATATATATATATGCACTAGAATCACAAAATAACACGTGACCTTATTAATAAGCAAACAACCACAAGGAAAAGGAAACAAAGTCCGAGCGCTTTCGTGATATATTCACATTATCAATGTGATAATGTGAATATATCACGAAAGCGCTCGGACTTTGTGTTTCCTTTTCCTTGTGGTTGTTTGCTTATATATATATATATATATATATATATATATATAGTGGTGGA
>JAJOZX010006322.1:125000-130000 GCA_023014485.1 Bathynomus jamesi | reverse complement strand
GCCCTTAAGCTTTAGGCTTTACTGGGCTCTTATTAAAAATAAAACGGATATTTATTATTAATAATACATAAATCACGAATAAGAATTATTAATTAGGGTATGAATTAATCTTAAATTATTATTATTATCGATATAAAACAAATAAAGTCATTATTGAAGGTATGATACCAATACTATACAAAGAAATCAATATTAAACACGAGAGATAAGAGATAAACAATCACGAGTAATGTACCTTTAATTCTAGATTACACACGAGAAATGAATAAACAATAGTAATATACATTAGATTTTTATTAGTTTTTCTATTATTAATCGAGATTTCAACTTGGTTTTAAACGAATTTACATTACAATATTTTTTATATCAGCATTTAAATCATTCCATAGTTTCAATCCAATGTAAATGGGTAAGTTTTGAGTTGAAGACAATCTAAATTGAGGTATAACATGCTTTGATCTATTTCTGGTCTGATATGAGTGAAGTTCTTGATGAGTTACAAAATACTTACCTATTGTAAGTTAATGATTTTGTTCTTACACTCGCAAATAAAAATATAATGTACTTGTAAAAAAAACTATATAGGGCTATAGGTTGATTGCCTGTTACCCTCATCCGTTGGAAATTTCCAGCAGATTTCAGTGGAGAGTTAACGACAAAAGCCCTACGTTTTTTCGTTAGAGAGTTATGTATGTGGAGGTCTTCAAAGAACCTCTTTATGTATTGTTTTTAGTGGTTAATGTTAAATTTATTTGCCTTCGGTATTTTAGCGCTGCCTAATGGTAAAGAAAGGAATTACCTTACTTTATTATTTTGTTGGGCTTCGCTTCTGTTTCGATGTAGGGCCGTGGTATGATGGAGTTACACAACGAGTTGATTTGATTTAATGGATATATAAGCAATTCCTATATTTAAATACCTGAAGGAATAGTCCTATCCTTTTGAGTTATTAGGTTTATATTACTTGTTAGTCACTCAGAACTTATAGGAAGATAAAGTACATCTTCCTTGCTTAAAGCATCGCTGTAACATAAGCAGCTCCGAGCGCAGCCAATATAAATCGTTAGGAATTCGCTGATTCTTCAAAGTTCGTTGACTCTTCTCTTGAAGTAATTTTCATGAATTAGCAATGGAAAATGTTAAATACAAAATAATAAATTTGGTTTTCTTGTTGTCATGCAGTCCCAATGTCTACATATGGGGTTCTATGTATGGCAATTACTTTCATTCCTAATAGGCTATGTCGCCAATTCCGAGGCAGTTTTGTAGATATTTAATTCAATGAATTAATAATTTGTATTTAATTAAGAAATAAAGGTACCACATTCGATTCCATATTGTAAGCATATATAGTTTTTCCATAGTAGCAATTTGATTACATCATTGAGCTTTAGTAGTTTTAGCTCCTTAAATAATGCACTAGAATGATCAAGAAAATCAGCATCAGATAATAATCTTATTGCTCGCTTTTGAATGACAAAGCTACTATTTAAAGAGTTGTTAGCGAAGTTTCCCCAAACAAGGGTGCAGTACGTTATATAAGGAAAAAGAAGAGTATGACACTGAGTTAATAAAACCTGTTTAAGGACTACATTTCCAAGTTTAAACATTATAGCAACGCTCCTTGAAATCTTTTTGGAGATATAATTTACATGACTACTTATCTACTTAGCATTACACCAAGAAATTTTGTTATAGTACACTCCTTTACAGCGATTTCATTAACGTTTGGTTCATCAAGACACACATTTCTTTTATTAGTAAATATTGTGAATTTTTTTTATTGGTATTGAGGAAAAGTTTATTGGTGGTCAACCAATTCATTACATTGATAAATTCTTATTTAAATACGAGTATATGCTTGGTTGAATTAACACTTTTGCAAGAAAAAGACAGTTGTATCATCTGCAAACATCATGAAGTTAAGTATATCAGATGAACGTGGATAATTAATTAATCATATTTATATATATATTTCATAATCGTAACTACAAAGTTTGTTTTGTATATAATGATTAATCATAATATTTATGCTACCAAATCGTAACTACCTATATATGAAATGCGTTTATTCTATCGCTTATCGTCTGTTTTTTTTTTTTACACCGACTGGCACTTTGAGGACGGCTCTTCTGAAAGCTACACTTTTTTTTCAAAAGAAACTACACCACACGCACTTCACACCAAAAGATAGAGGACGTCGTCGCGAATAATTTGATGTAAACACCGAACAAATTTGTCCACTACAAAAACGTTTAGAAAAATGTTTACGTGGACAAAATGTTGTTTAGCTGAATAAGTCGTTTGTCCGCGTGACGCTGGAGGGAGCTTATTCGTCGAGAGTTCTAAGCTCCGCCCAACTGTGGTAATAAATAATTTTCTGCATCTGGTCAGACCACGCTTGTATCCTCTTTTGTGAAATCAAGGAAAAGTAAGTCAGTCCACAAATTTACAAAAGTAGCACAGTCATAAAAATTTTGAGTTTCATATCCAAAATTAAAAAAAAATATTTAGTGGCAATGCTAAGAAATAAATAAATATATATATAGAAACAGTATATATATATATATATTAAAATATATGAGTAGAAACCAATGCGAAAGAGTGTTCCTGATTAACATAATACTTATAGGTTAATGAAAATAAACTGAAATTGTATTTAATTGACATTTCTCCCAATAGATGGCGCTACTCACTCCGATTAAATTATTTACGAGCAATCAGTTCCCCAAAAAGTATTTTATCGAAATTCGATGAAAATACTGTCATCACTTGCGGGCACTTGTTCGATGAAAGAATTTCCCACATCTTGACGAAAATTTTAGTCTCAGTGTACATGTTAAAAGCTGCCGCTAATTATTTTTTTTGTTTTTTAACTTCGAATTTTTAACGCCAAATGTTTTTGGTGTATTATTTTTGTCCTGTTCTTTTCCAGGTTCATTATTATGCGGAGAAAAAATATTTGCCCTTTTGCATTACGCATTTTTCAGACTAGTAATTAATGTGAGAGACTGGTGAAGCTGCTTAAAGCGTAAGGGCCAAACTATTAAGGTATAAATAAACAAATATATCGTACAAATATTTATTGTTATATCGTAAAATGTAGAATTGTAATATTTATTTTTACCAATTATTATTATTATCATTATTATTATTGAATAATAATAATAATAATAATAACTGTTTAAATGCATTATATCTGTCAATAAAGTCTTTACAATAATCTTATCAACAGAGTCGTTCGCGATATATTGTTTATTGTACGAGAGAATATATGATTCCTAACGAAGATAAGAACGAACGTTTTCGTATTGCAGACGATCAATATTGAATTTCAAATTTGTTTAAAGTATTTTTCAAAAGACAAATTTAACTCGCTTTAAATAAATAAAATAAATAAACAAATAATAAAAAATAAACAATATTCACTATATATATATATATATATATATATATATATATATATATATTGGTGGTGGTGTAGTGGTTAGTGTCGCTGACTACAAAGCCATCGGCCCCGGGATCGAGACCCGGTGACGGCAGGGGGCGCGCAGCAAAACACAGCTGTTCATCCTTCCACACAATAAAGAAAGTGGTTGGTAAAAAAAACATAGGGCTATAGGTTGATTGCCCACCTTAGACTGTAGGTCTAAGGTGGGGTGAAAAGGTTGACGTTCGTCAGAATGAACAATTCGGGCGGAAGCAAATCAAAGGTGTGTGTATATGCATATATATATATATATATATATATATATATATATGTGGGTGTATATATATATATATATAACTAGGGGCACGCAATATATTTTGCCCCATCCTTTTTTGTTAGCTAAATAATAGACCATGAGGCTGAAATGTCTTTTGGGCCGTAAGTTTGAATTTTCTGCGCTTCACATAACCGAATTTTCCAGTTTGAACCTCCCCCTCCTTGTATAAAACGCTTTTAAACGCCCTTGTATAAAACCGATGGTTAACGCAGTTTCGAAAATGGCGTCTGACAGTGATGTGCGTCGTAAACAGAGAACCGTTATCGAGTTCTTAACCGCAGAGAAGGAACAGTTGGAAATATTCACAAACGTCTACAAAACGTTTACGGAGATGCTGTTGTTGATCGAAGCACAGTTGGACGCTGGTCTAAACGTGTGAGATCATCGGAGAGAGGGAGAGCCAGCCTCGATGATGAGCCACGCAGCGGTCGCTCGGCATCGGCTGTCACATCTCACACTGTGCAACGTGCTAACAGCATCATTCGATCAAATCGCCGCGTCACATACAAAGAGCTATCACTGGAGTTAGGAATTAGTGAAGGAAGTGTGAATACGATAATTCAGCAACTGGGATACTCAAAAGTGTGTTCACTGTTTGTTCCTCGCCAACTGACTGAAGATCACAAAGCCCAAAGAAAAGAAATTTCTTCTGAGTCGTTGGTTCGATACGAGACAGAAGGGGATACCTTCCTTTCACGAATTGTGACTGGGGATGAGACAAAACCCCAATCCATGGAGTGGCATCACGCAGACTCCCCACGCAAGAAAAAGATAAAAATGGCTCCCTCTGCAGGAAAGGTTATGGCCACCATCTTCTGGGACATGAAAGGGGTGATTCTTGGACATTATGAAGAAAGGACAAACAAACAATCAACTCAGAGGCATATATTGCTATCCTACAAAGACTCCAGAGACGTATAAAGCGAGTTCGACCAGAGAGACCGGTGGCTCCAGCGGAACAGAGCGGACTTTTACCAGCAAGGAATAAAGGCCCTTGTTTCGAGGTGGAGGAAAGCCGTAGAAAAGGATGGAGACTATGTGGAAAAATTAAAACTTGTAAAAAAGGTATGTAACTACTTGTATACAAAATTTCTGGAACTTACAAAGAAACTTGGAAAGAAAAAAAAGATGGGGGCAAAATATATTGAGTGGCTCTCGGATATATAATTAAATGACTAAAAAATATATATATAAATTAAAATGTTATGATGTAATCCAAAATCTGAGAAAAAT
>JAJOZX010006322.1:105000-122500 GCA_023014485.1 Bathynomus jamesi | reverse complement strand
ATCCTTTGGGGGGCTGCTGTGCATGTATCTGATAGTCAGCTTCAACGTAACCTGTCAGACTGACTTTGTCAAGCGAGCCTGGAAGGCCTCCTCGATTTGCTCAACGTTTTCCCCTGTGCTCGCAGGACTAGGTCGGTCTGAACGATGACGATCAAACATAGAACAAGTTTTTACAAATTTCCGACAGATGGCGTAAATGATCGACCTGCTGGACACACAGTTTGAGAGCGTCTCTGAGCAACAAGTGTGTCATGTGTTGATTTTTAATAAGAAACTGAATAATGTTTATTAGGGTGCAGTAAACTGATTTAACTGTATGAAATTAACATATGTAAAATATAATTATCTAAAATATAAATAACTAATTAGCAACCTGTTAGAATTGGAGAGAAGTTGGAAGCTGCGCTGGAGGCATGCCCCGGTTCTCCAGCCTCGTGCGGGGGTCAGTTATAAGGAAGGAATTTTTTTGGTTAAGATAATTAGTGATTTGAAGTTAAATATTATCTCTCTCCTCGCTCCGGTGTTAAAATTATAAATTTATACTCGCTTTCCCCCGTTATTATTACCGCCCTAATAAGTAAATCGGTAAATAGTGATAAGTGTCGTAATTTAAAATTTCTCTTCTTCGTTCAAAATGTGTCCGCCATGGAGACCGTGTTCTGAGCCGCTCGGCCAGAGCTACAATTTATAGAATATCTAGAAATCAGTGAAATTCAATAGAAAGATTGTAGATACTGTAAATTTAACGAAATTAAATAATAAATTAAATCTTTTCACGACAATTGTGAAATTGCTCACGTCCTACCACATCGGGATTTTGCACTTCTTGTAAATTGCAAGCTTTTCACCGATGTTCATGGAGGGAGCGCACGTAGTTCAGTGGGTAATACCGTTTCCTTATAAATGAAGTGAAGACACTGAGGTGGAGGGTTCGATCCCCGACGGTGCTAATTAATAATAACCCAGGAGTAAACATAATGGGTTGCACTAGTTTGGTCTGAGGACTGTGACAGTTTGTGGCTCTCCTGAATGATTATTATGTTCACGGCGACACCAAATTGAAGTTTGTCATACAAAACGTTGATAATTAATTAATCGCTTTTCTAAAGAAAACTACTTTGCTAGCAATAACTTTATTCCTGCAAACAGAGATTTTTTTAAACAAGAGTAAAGCGAGTTTTTAATCAATATATAATATATATATATATATATATATATATATATCATACACTGTATATATTAGGACCCTGCGAATCACATTTTTTTTTCGAATCGAATCTCGAATCAAATCAACCCAAACAATTCAAATCGAATCGAATCTCGAATCGAGTCAACTGTACACATATAGATTAGAGTGTTTCCACACACAATTAGTAATAAGCCTAAAATTAATTAAATCTTCTTAAGAACAAAGGACAAAGTAAATCCTTTTAAAAAAATTTATTAAGTATTTGATCATGAGGAGGAACAATGGTATTAAAGTATGATAAAAGCGTGTGTTATTGCACAAGAGATTGGTCTCAGCATATAGATTGAATTATAATCTAAGTAAAAAGAAAAGTGTTTATTTACGAAAGTGTTCTTCAAAACAACATCACTGATGTTGTTTACTCGACTTAATGGAGATTCGAAAATATCGAATCGAAGCCCAAGCTAACAAAAGTCTGTTACCATAGGAAATTAATGTTTTCTCTTTTTGTTTCAGGCTTGTAACTGATGAGCAATATGGCTGATTACAACCCATAAGAAAAAGTAAAATTAGTTTGATTACATGTCGCTTCCTTTGGCAAGTTGGGAACATTTAAAGTTGGTTGTTTACCAGGCAACACCATGAACTATTCAACAGTTAAAAAACAACATAGGAGTACAACAAGAATGCAACAACATCAACGTTCAGTATAGCTTAACAAATAAAAAATAATCTATGGTAACGGAATTACACCCTGTATAATTCACGCATGGGGACGAGGCCTGGCCTCAGGCCTCGAGGCCGAGACCGAGGACTTTTTAGGGGAGGCCTCACGAGGCCTTAAGATTGTTAGGCTGAAGGTATTTGCACCCAAAGGTGTGATATTCGGATGCAAATAACGAATGCGATTTTTGCCCTTCTGGGTGCAGATACTCACTTCGAAAGCTTTTACGAATAAGCTCATCCATGCTTTGGGAAGGCTCAATCTAGCCTAGCCTAGCCTAGCCTAGGCCTAAAGGCTCTAAAGCTCTTCCAAAGGTAACCTACCGTAGCCTCACACTTGCCTGTATCTCTTCTTTTTTAGAAATCCATAAGGAAAAAGCAAGATTCTACTCAAAATTAATAAAGACATAGCTCACTTCACTTACCTAATAAATCACACGCGGCCACACCACATCACCGACACGCGTGTGTTTACACTTGCCGGGTGTCACACAGTCAGACACAGTTGCCAGAACAAGATTTCCTGGGCACCATACATTAGCCCAATAATTTTTATTTCTCATTTCATGCATTTCTTATTTTTAATTTTAATTTATCCGCAATATTTCAAGTATTTACGATAATATGGAAAGTTATGATGTGAAGATGATCCAGCAAAATATATTTCAAGATTGTACTAATTCACTGAGTGTTGATCGTATAATTTCTGAATGGCTACAATTATCACAGGCCTGCGATGGTTTTGTTGTCCGAAATATTTTATCACTTATATAGTAATTTTTATACGCTGATTCCGAAAATAATATTAATTTTTCGCCATCACGTACAGATTTTTCACAAAATGTCATATTTCATATTACATATATAGTGGACCTAGTTTTTAATCGTTTAAGGTGATAATGATTTAATTGTATGCAATTATTAATTCATGCAATGACTGATTGCTTATTAATGAAAGGCTGGGTTAATAATTTATGATGTCATACAGTATCACCGATTGGAATAAGTGGTTATTTGATTAAGTCCACCATACTATTGGAAGTGACAGGCATGGCAGCGAGGGTCACCAGCTTGGATTACACCCAAGCAAATTAATATTAAGGTTATAAAAGACACCTTATAGTTTTGTATTTTATTATGAAAATAAAGCCGTTATTTATTCACTCTGATATAACAAAGAAATGACAGTAATTAATTGATAGTTTTACATTATGCTTATGACATAGAGCTTATAGCTAATAAGATGAAATGTAATAGCTTAATTGACACGTAATAAGTAATGTGCTCGTTGATGGTATGCAAATGGCATGCAACATGGAACATTGAATGGGCCTAGTAAATGATATAAAGAATGCACGTGCGTTTGGTACATTGAATAGAATACGTGACACTGATTAAGTAAGCTAAATGATTGCATGGATGCACCTAGAATAATTGATGCGGCCTAATAATAATGGATTGAAATGCTTGACAATGATTACACAAATATCATTTATATATAAGACCATTATGTGATGTTAAGTGATTACGCCACGAGAATATTTAGTTAACACATAAATATATGAATTGAACATAATAACGGATGATACGCGGAATTACGGTATTGAAATGACACTTTAATTGGATAACAGGCCTACTGCGTTCTTTCACGAGAGTCAGTTGGAACGCTTAATTACACACTTTGGGAGTATAGCCTACCGTTCGGCGATAGGCTAATGTAGGTTTCACAAGAGTACTTATCTTAGGACGATGTAAACTCTTGAAGGCGAGTTGAAGAGGAATCTATTACCGTAGACTCGAGTTGTCGTTGTCCGTTAAGCCTCTCGAGATGATGGATGTAGGCTTCGTACGGAGGCCTGAGGTGATGTTACTTCTCGAGGTGCAAGATGGCCTTAAATGATCTTGCAGGCGTAGGCCTGAGGTGCTGAAGATGATAAATTGTAGGCCTTGAAGAAAGTAGCAGGCCGCGCCTCCGGCAGGAGGCCGGAAGGCGGTTGACGGACGTGTTGCTCGTAAAGGTGGAAATCGAGAGTGTGAGTACGAGTGAGTGTGTGAGTGTGAGTGGAAGCTCGCTTTTATACGTAGTTCCTGTGACGTAGGACTTCGCGCCAAATCTTAAGACACCTTGTGAGCGCGTCCTTTTGGGAAGAAACAGACTCTTTCATTGTTCTGAATCCGTGTCCACGTGTGTCTTCCAAGACTGTTTGATGATAGCGTGGAAGGAAAGGATTTGCCCGTCTACTTGTTGGTCTATTTCTTGTCGATCCGCTACACATATGTAAGTAATTTTCATTAAATTTTGATTAAAAACTACTGCCTATAAATGCTTATAAATGCTTGGTTTCACCAAGACATCAAAGAAATGGAGAAGAGATATCAGGGAAGGTGGGACATCAGCATGATCACTGATTACTGCTGGATGTTGAAACGGGATACTCTAGAATTATTACATAAAAGAAAAGGAACAGCGCGTACATTCGAAGCTAAAAGCCACAGATCTCTAAAGAAAACTTAGGACAAATAAAGATGAATATGTAATTGACGTTAATAGTCATCTTTCTTTTTAAGGTTGTTTGCATTTGTAATTAGTATAACAAAGCGAAAGATGTGAAAGATGTTTCTGATGTACGGTAGGCCTATAGGTATGAAGTTTATATCATGCCATTACTCTATAGTTATATACACGATAATAATATAATAACGATAATATTAAGAATATATTTGCACCTGATATTTCAGCATGTTAGATATGTAATTTGATTCAAGAGTATATTTGCACCTGATATTATCCATTATACAGGGTGTCCGAGAATTATCTGTACAATATTTGGCTGTTATTAAAAGTCAACCATGAAGTGTAGAAATTCCAGTGTTGTCCCATTTTACAGAGAATCTCATTAAGTTTTTCTGATACCACATTTTGACAAGTTTTTTAGAAATGTACGCGGGTGACAGACATTGATGATTTAAAAGCAAGAATCACAGCTGCTATTGAGCGAATTGATGTGGATATGCTGCAGCGTACATGGCAACATTTGGAGTATCGATTGGATGTTTTGCGAATCACTAATGGTGCACATATCGAATGTTTGTAACAACGTTACTTTAATAAAAGAAACTTTTGAAAATACAGATTCTAAATAATCTTGTTTAAGAATTTTACGTGTGTTATCAAGAATTTTATTAAAAGATGAAATTGTACAGATAATGTTCGGACACACTGGAATTTCTAAAAACTTGTCAAAACTTGGTATCAGAAAAAACTTAATGAGATTCTCTGTAAAATGGGACAACACTGAAATTTCTACACTTCATGGTTGACTTTTAATAACAGCCAAAAATTATACAGATAATTCTCGGACACCCTGTATTATTAAAGTAAATGAAAGTCACATGCCTACTAGTCACCTGTCTGAATAATATTTATCAAAGTATGCCACTACATACGGTCACCTGTCAGGTCATGGTCCTCACCTGAAGAATCTCCACCCAAACGCTACAGGGAGTTGAAAATTAAAGAACAAAACAAATCAGGATTCCCTAAGGCCTCACAAAAGTCACGAGGCCTTTCCACTTTTCAGCTGGCCTCGAGGCCGAGGCCAGGCCCCATGTCTGCTGTATATATTAAAGTTTTGCTATTTCAGAGCGCTTATAATTAATGAGTTTCCTGTTATCTTGCCGCGCTACGTAGTAGCCAATGTCGTAACACCGCTTCCCTTTGATCATTGAAGTTAAGCGACATTGGGTCTGGGTAGTAGTTGGATGGGAGACCGTCCGCTGCGTCCAGACTATGTAGCGACCCGTGGTTCGGATTCCACGTAAAGCTGTAGGTCCCCTGCCCAATGGTTTTCAATATAAAATACAATTATTCTTGTATATTATACAGGGTGTCCCAGAATTAACTATTTCAATGAAATCGGACAAATTTTTTAAAAACACACTTTTATTTATGTTTATCATGTTTAATATGTGTTAAAAATGTATAAATTTCTAAATTTTTTTCATAATTTTATTTTCATAATGTTTTCATAGGTTTTCATAGTTTTATTTTTAGAATGGCAAAGAGACTCTCCAAAAGTTAACGTGTGGCTTGGAATGACCAAATCCAAAATTTATGGCCCATTCTTCTTTGCGAAAGCAACTGTAACAGGTACCGTCTACCTTGATATGCTTCAGCAGTTTCTCGAACCACAGCTTCTTGATGATGGCATTCTTGATAATGTTGTGTTTCAACAAGATGGAGCACCATGTCATTATGCTCTAATTGTTCGAGAATACCTCAACAGACGCCTTCCGAATCGGTGGATTGGACGTGGAGGACCTCGACCTTGGCCTCCGCGTTCTCCGGATTTGACACCCCTGGATTTCTTTGCATGGGGTTTCATAAAAACAAAGGTTTATCGCCAAAAGATCAATAGTTTAGCTGAACTTCAAGAACGCATCCAGTTGGCAGTGCGGGAGATAACACCTGAAATGCTTCAAAATGTGTTTCGCAGCGCTGAGGATAGATTTGAAATTTGCAGAGATACAGACGGTGCACATGTTGAAACTTCTCAATAAAGTTTTGACTTATGATTTATAAATCTATTTTTTTGTATCATAATTTAGTAATAAACACAAAATTATGTCAGTTTTTATTAAATTTGTCCGATTTCATTGAAATAGATAGTTAATTCTGGGACACCCTGTACAGAGGCCCTATGAACATGCCCTTATAAAACTTATATTTGGTAGCCGAATATACGAAAACAGAATATACGAAAACAGCCGTGGTTGAATGAGCTGTCAATAACGCTTTTCCAGAGGGTTATACGAACATTAATGAAAGGACGTCGCCTCGCCTATACCTTTTCAATGATAGAGGTGCCACTACAGGTGCCACGCAGATAAGAATGAAGTTAATTTGAAAGCAGAAGCGGCCCTTGAAACCGGCTACAGTTTTGTTGCTTTTCCTCTTTTATCTACACTTTGACTGAAAGAGATAAATAACTGTGGTGTTCAAACGTTCATTACCAGTAGTAATTCGATTTACTGACACACACACACACACACACATATATATATATATATATATAATAATTTATTTATATATATATATGGCCACCGGCTTGACCTTCGTGTGAAGAAAGACCGACGCACGGAACCCAAACAAGGTTAACAAGGTAACAAGGTGCATATATATATATATATATATATATATATATATATATATATATATATATATATATATGGGAATGAACTCAGAATGGTTCCCTGAGTTTTTTATGATACACACAGACCGTGCATGGAACAAGAAACTCTTCTGGGATAATTAAATCCACTATAGTCCGAATAAGTAATGGTAAATGACAAATACCATAGTTTTTCTTTTTCATGATGCAAGCCCGACGTGGGCAACGGGTCTTCGCAAGGAGGTCCCATAAATATAGCTTCCCTCACCAGCTATCTGCAAAGCAGACAGGATCCAGCTTTGGGAATGGATCTAGGGTTTAAAGCAGCCTAGCCCCACTACATTTAGAACCTCAATATAAGTAAAAGACTCGTTGCATTCACGTCGGATTGAATAAATCAAAGAAAAAGGGGTAACTATTATATTTTTAGCCAAAACCAAAACTTAAACCTCAACTGGCAGAATTGAGCGTCCACTTTTCAAGGCATATAACATGTCCGTTTCATGATTTATTCAATCCGACGTAAATGCAACGAGTCTTTTACTTATATTGAGGTTCTAAATGTAGTGGGGCTAGGCTGCTTTAAACCCTAGATCCATGTCCCAAAGCTGGATCCTGTCTGCTTTGCAGATAGCTGGTGAGGGAAGCTATATTTATGGGACCTCCTTGCGAGAGACCCGTTGCCCACGTCGGGCTTGCATCATGAAAAAGAAAAACTATGGTATTTGTCATTTACCATTACTTATTCGGACTATAGTGGATTTAATTATCCCAGAAGAGTTCCTTGTTCCATGCACGGTCTGTGTGTATCATAAAAAACTCAGGGAACCATTCTGAGTTCATTCCCATCATGAAACGGACATGTTATGTGCCTTGAAAAGTGGACGCTCAATTCTGCCAGTTGAGGTTTAAGTTTTGGTTTTGGCTAAAAATATAATAGTTACCCCTTTTTCTTTGATTTATTCAATCCGACGTGAATGCAACGAGTCTTTTACTTATATTGAATTTCTAAATGTAGTGGGGCTAGGCTGCTTTAAACCCTAGATCCATGTCCCAAAGCTGGATCCTGTCTGCTTTGCAGATAGCTGGTGAGGGAAGCTATATTTATGGGACCTCCTTGCGAGAGACCCGTTGCCCACGTCGGGCTTGCATCATGAAAAAAAAAACTATGGTATTTGTCATTTACCATTACTTATTCGGACTATAGTGGATTTAATTATCCCAGAAGAGTTTCTTGTTCCATGCACGGTCTGTGTGTATCACACATATATATATATATATATATATATATATATATATATATATATATATATATATATATATATATATATAGTCGAACCTGTTATAATGTGCACCCAAGGAAAACGGTCATCATGGTTTTTATAGACAGGTGGCGTTTCTATACAGGTTATGCAGCGGCCATTTTGTTTTCATTTAAATCGAATATAGTATATTGTAACAATACGTATATGTACCACTAAATGCCAGTTAAATTCGTTTTAGATTTATCTCAAATCTTTTGTTGAATTAAAAACCACTTTTATAAACATCTTTCTGTAAGTTTGCGAGGAAAAATGAGCAAGTTGAGACCATCAAACATGACATTTACCCGAATATTTGTGCCCATATATACATATATTTATTATAAAAAAATTCACTTTCCAAATGAGTTGGGATGAGAAGGTAGACACGCCAGGATATAAAAATGAAAAGAAATAGACGGTAAGGAGAGAGAAGGCATACCGCATTCATACTGGTATTCTGGTGGAGCAGCACCCCTTTAGATGGCTAAAAAATTTTACATCTGCGGCGCTTCATGCACCATGTATGATGGTGCTTCCAAGCTTTGTCAGAAATAAAAGAGACGGAATCCCGAACTTACATACCTTTAACAAACCTCTCCATTCTAGCCTACTTGCTGCCACTTCTTGCGCATCACCCAGTTCAAGTTCACGCTTCCCCACGTAATCATTCACCATATCCATCCAGCTTCTTCTCGGTCTTCCTCTCCTCCTTCTAGCTGTCAGCTTCCATTCTTTCAACATGTCCAAACCACCTCAACACAATTTTCCTCAATTTCCACTTCCACCGACTTCCACACACCTCAGCTGTCCAGAACCACACTCTATCATTTCGGCGCATCCACACACATTTCTCAAAATATCCGTGTCAACTGCTCTCACTCTTGACTTCTCCCTGTCATGCCATGTCAGTGTTTCACAGCCATACAAAAGTGTCGGTATTAAAACACCTTCATGTAAATATCTCTCAGCATCTCTACCCAGTCTCCGTTTCCCCACAACCGCTTTCAGCACATCCGCCACCTTTCTTTCTTGATTCAATTTACTATTAACTTCATCCGCATCCGTAACTTCATTCGTTTAATAAGGATGACAAATCTTGGTGTAATCATGCTTGCTCGGTTGCCACTCGGGGTAAAAACATTGCCTATCGAAGGTGGTCTCGCAATCGCACGCGAGAGAATTATGACGTGTATTAGAGTTGGAAACGAGTTAGCGGGTCATTGGTCAGGTGTTGGACGGGTTACACTGGTCACGGGTCAAAGTTGGTGACCCGTTTCCAACTCTGACCTGTATTAGTCTGCCAGACGTCATTTCAATGAAGTTAAAGATCTTGCCATTGACTTTTTTAGGCGGCAACTTTGTGAGAGATTGGAGGGGGCCAGGCAACAACATGGCTGTTGGAAAAACTTGAAGTGTTCTGTTTTTGGCTCTAACACTGATGACATTCCTTTTCTTTTATATGGAGGTAGGTTAGTGGATGACGCTGTGGGAAAAACTAACGTTTTTCTGCAGTCCTTTAACTTCAAGCAATTTCGAAAACACATTGATATCCCCACTGGATGTTATCCATTTCCTGAATTGTCTCGGTTTGGTTTTAGAAGTAGGACAATTTTTAAACTACTCTCCAACTTGGATGCCACTGGTGGTGAGGATCCTAATGGATTTATTCCTCCAATTTTTAGAAAGCTAATCAGGTTTCGCAGCTACCCATCTGTTTGGAAAAGGGCTAATATAACTCCTATTGCTGATTGAGTACCCTCTATGGACTCCTCTCAGTATCGTCCTTTTTCAGAAACTTAACCCTATGCCTAACAGAAACACACTTGCATATATAGACAGACTGCCAAACACCACAAAAGTGAATTTCAATTCGTTACAAATGAAATAGAAAACATGTTAAAAACACTTGAATTTCCGGCACCAAATATCTTCGTGAAGATTTTGATGAGAAATTCGACGGTAACATTACTACATACGACAGAACTCAGGGAACCTCTGCAATTAGATATTATGGAAAATTATGCAGCCAAATTTTAGAAATTAAATAAAAACACATTGGAATGAAAGAACAGGTACGCAGATTCTGTACTAGCCCAGCTGTTGTAGGATAGAGGAGGCCATGAAAAAGAAGCTGAAAAATACTCTAGAATACAAGACCCAAAACTCTAAAAATGTGCTGCCAAAAGAACTGGGAAACCTCCAGCACACTAACCTGAATAGTTTCAAAAGTCATCTCGACAAGTTTCTGTGTAAAGTCCCTGTCCAGCAATGCGTAGCTGAATGTTAGATTAGGATGAGAGTAGAAAGCGGCTTTCTCCTTCATCTAATCCCCCAAATGAGGCGGGATGCTGCAGAGGGGTCGAACACAGGTCGAGCCTGAAGCCAACAATAGTAAAAGAAAAATGAACTAATATATATATATATACATATATATGTTTCTCAGGGGATCAGTCTGAGTTGTAACATATACGGAGTAGTAAACAATGATTGTCCCCCCCTGCACAGATGAAACTAATAGAGGTACAAAAAACTGATTGTTGCATCTTTTAGACAATTTAATTCTACGTCTAAACAAAACCACTCAATAGTTGGCGTTGCCTCCTTGTGCTTGGCGGACGGCTTCAAGTCGGCAAGGATAGGTAGGAGGTGAGAAGAGAGTCGAAAAGGTCAGTGTTGTACTCAAGATTTCGGAGGATTGTTTCGATGTGCTGCTCCATGGTCCGGCGGCAGAATCTTTTAGGATCCATCCTGACAGACTGAGTGGAATCCCTGATGCTTGCTGAACCACCAGCCACCCGATTCTGCCGCCGGACCATGGAGCAGCACATCGAAACAATCCTCCGAAATCTTCAGTGCGACACTGACCTTTTCGAATCTCTCCTCACCTTCTACCCTTGCCGACTTGAAGCCGTCCGCCGAGCACAAGGAGGCAACGGCGGTAGGACAGTTCGGTACGGGACAATTCGGTACGGGACAATTCGGTACGGGACAATTCGGTACTAGGACAATTCGGTAGTAGGACAATTCGGTACGGGTATAAATTAAAATGTAAATAAATTGAAATAAAACACAAATAGATATATATTTTATCAAAATAATTGTTTGCATATATTTATTGATTAAAAGTGAAATTAAACGATTTGGCTATTTTATACTAATGCATCTTAAAACTTTATATTATATGCTATCCCTTTTAAAAATTCAATTTTATTCTCTGAATCATAATTATTTATTAACGTTAGGATACGTTTGTTACTATCACGATACTTTTTCTTTTGGAGGACTTTTTCTCCCTGGCGTACTTTCTGAAGTTTACTTTTTGCCAGCATTTCTTCTTGTTTAAGAGTATCAATCAGCGCCCAAATATCTGGATGATTACCTGGGACTGCCTTATTTAATGTTCCATGAAATGCTTCCAAACTGTTGATTGTCCGAGATGTCCCTGTCCTAACCTAACCTAACCTAACCTAACCTACTCTATGTAGTTGTTGAAAAATACAAAGAGAAATTAGTCGCACAAGGCAAATTCGCCAATGTAATATTTTAAATTTATACCGGTACCGAATTGTCCTACTACCGAATTGTCCTAGTACCGAATTGTCCCGTACCGAATTGTCCCGTACCGAATTGTCCTGTACCGAATTGTCTCGTACCGAATTTTCCGGACGCCGAGGCAACACCAATTATTGAGTGGTTTTGTTTAGACGTAGAATTAAATTGTCTAAAAGATGCAACAATCAGTTTTTTTGTACCTCTATTAGTTTCATCTGTGCAGGGAGGGACAATCATTGTTTACCACCCCTTATATATATATATATATATATATATATATATATATATATGTGTGTGTGTGTGTGTGTGTGTGTGTGTGTGTGTGTGATGCAAACTCACAAGGAAAAAGAAAATTGATTCCAAGGCCTTTCGTGTATTCAGAAGTACACCTCGTCAGGGAATGAAGGGAGAAGACGAGATGACAAAACTATATACATATGTACGGGGCTCCAATAGACCTCAGCTCCCCCGCCCATGGGCTAAACCATTAGAGGTACAGTAAAACTAAACATACCTTACAAAAGATAATTTAATCCTGCATTTAATGAGAAACAATTAAAACTTGGTGTTCCCGCCATTGGCTTCCAGGACAGCCTGAATTCGCTTTGGGTAGCTTGCCAAAAGTGACGTGAATAGATGTTGATCGTTACGCAAATTTGTTAAAACAGTTTCAATGTGTTGCATCATTGTATCCTTCGAAAATCGATTTGCTGCAGGTTCTTGAAACAAGAGACATTCAACCTTGTCCTTTATAACTGATCCAATGTGTTCACAGACGTTCAGGTCAGAAGAATTTCCTGGCCATTCTTCATTTCCAAAGAAATCGATCTCATGGTTCGGCAACAACTGTTGAGTGGCTAATGCCTTAAAGCAGGGGGCCTTATCGTGCAGAAGTGTGACCTGATCGACATCCATAACATTGTTTGGGTTTCTTAGAAAAGGAATGACATGCTGGGATAGAATAATATCACGAAAATACTGTCCATCCCAACTCTGACCATTTGGCTTCAGCACCCACATGAGCTTCTTTGCAGTGAACAAAACAAACACACCAACACAGTCTGGACTTTTTAATAATTCGCGATAATGTTCATTGTCATCGATTTCATCTGGTGTTGTGGCCCACACTCGATCATTTTGGTAGTTAGGCCGACGTGTTACGTAAACAAAAAATTCATCGGAGACAGCTAAATGCATGAAATCATCCACATCCCAATCTTCAAGATAATGGGCAAACCACATTCTGTCATCGATGTTAAGTTGAGTTTTTCTTGGCTTTGGAAGTTCATGCCAAGGCTTTAAACCTTGCCTATGACGGTACAGTCGAATGATCTCACCACTAACGATCTTTCCTCTCAACACTTCGATCTGCCTGGAAAGTTTAGCACAGCTGTTTTTCCGCTTACGCGTACCGCTTTCAATGATGTCCTTTGTTTCCTGAGAGAGTGGCAAATTTGGGCGCCCAGATTTGGTTGTATCCATTTCACATTCATCAAAGTTTTATTCCAATTTCTTTTGACGAAGTCCTCACTTCCTCGCAACTTTTTGGCAGCCCATGAACGTGTTATAAAGGTGGCTCCAGCATCACGAGCTTCCCGAAATGTTATTGCTCGTATGCGATCTATCACGCGTTGCCTCTCCGAATCACCAATTAATTGAGAAGCCATTATATTATCACTTTATCAGCTAGAGTAATTTTAATACCTGTAATAAATAAAGAATTTTGTATATTTTTATAATCACTAAAAACTATTTCGATATAAGTAAACATGTAAGCTGCAAATGGGGGGGAGCTAAGGTTTTTTGGAACCCCTTACAACAGACAGAAAAACAAAGATTCGCACATGATTAACAAGAGTTAATTAGAGGCAAAAGGTATTTTAACAGGATATTGTCAATTTTATACATTCCCGCACTGTTATTGAAAAACAGTTGCATTGAAAAGATGAACACTTTATTGAGTGACCGCGATACTACAAACCTCTAAACAGAGACCCAGTGGAAGATGTTAATAAAATGTTTAACAGAAAATTAAGAGAAATATTAAAAAATAACTCTAATGAGCTGTCTAAGCAGTTTCTTAGTATCAATCCGTCACTACCATATTTGTACGGTTCAGTAAAAACACACAAAGTTAATAAGCCCATGAGGCCTATTGTTAGCTCAGTAGGCTCCGTAACCTATAAGCTATCTAAATGGTTAGTTAGTTTATTAACGCCGTTAGTTGGCTCTATTTCCAAGTCACATATTATAAATAGCATGGATCTTATTGACAAACTGAAGTTCCCTAATGACCCTAATTTCAAACTGGTAAGTTTTGATGTAAGCTTGTTATTCACAAAAGTCCCTGTTGATGACCTACTTGATTTTTTAAAAGATAAGATCTCTGAATATTCTTTCCTTGTTCAACACAACACTCTTATTGAGTTAATTAAGCTTTGCGTCAAAGATTGTAAATTTCAGTTTGAAAATAAGTTTTATGCTATGTCGTTGGCGATGGAAATCCCCTCTCACCAGTATTAGCTAACTTATATATGGAATTTTTTGAAAGCAGAATTTTGTCTACTATTGTTAATTTTAACCTTGTTTGGTACCGGTATATAGATGATATTTTATGCCTTTGGCCTAATAATTTGAATGTTGACTTATTTCTTGGTAGGCTCAACAATTTAGTCCAATCTATTAAGTTCACGGTTGAAAAAGAAAATGATGGAAGCTTATCTTTTCTGGATCTAAAATTCGGAGATGCTTTAATCAGTTCAAATTCGAATTTTATTGTAAGTCTACTAATAATAACTCTTATGTGCATTTTTATTCTGACCATCATCCCTTGATTAAATCTTCTATTTTCTCTGCTATGTTTCTTAGAGCATTGAGAGTTGTCAGTCCTGAATTTTTAGATTCCAAGTTATGCAATATCATGAATATTGGTACTAAATTATGTTATCCTATTTCATTTTTAGATAACTGCCATATGAAAGCCAAGAATATGTATTATAACTCAGTATATATATAGGCCAAATGGGTAAAACGTTAGATATTAGGGTAAAACAGCATAAATATGCGTGTAGAACAGCAAATAATTCTCATGCATTGTTTAACCATATGTATAGATATCATCAGAGTATCAAGTGGGATAGTTCTAAAGCGCTCGTTAAGAAGAGATATAATTGAAAGAAATATTCTAGAATGTGCATTTGTCCATTTTAAAAATAATTTCAATAACAGTGTGGGAATGTATAAAATTGACAATATCCTGTTAAAATACCCTTTGTCTCTAATTAACTCTTGTTAATCATGTGCTAATCTTTTTGTTTTTCTGTCCCGTTGTACATATGTATATATTTTTTTGTCATCTCGCCTTCTCCCTTCATTCCCTGACGAGGTGTACTTCTGAATACACGAAAGACCTTGGAATCATTTTTCTTTTTCCTTGTGGGTTTGTATCATTCATACATTTCACGTGTTTAATTGTGAAACTCATCCCATATATATATATATATATATATATATAGAAACGACGTAAGTATAGAGGAGTGTTCTGCACACGAGGAAGAGAAATAACGAACAAATGAAAAATGAGGTGACCACCCGGGAATCGAACCCAGGATCTTCCGATTGCCGGTCAGATATGCTACCACTACACCACGGGCCTCGATCAGTCAGAAGTCGCAATTCTCCTACATAGGGCAGAAACCAATGCCTTGAGAGGGCACCCTCGCAAATCGTGAATATGTACATTTAACTGCAATGACCACGCAGTATATTAATGTATAGAAACGACGTAAGTATAGAGGAGTGTTCTGCACACGAGGAAGAGAAATAATTTCTCTTCCTCGTGTGCAGAACACTCCTCTATACTTACGTCGTTTCTATACATTAATATACTGCGTGGTCATTGCAGTTAAATGTATATATATATATATATATATATATATAATATATATATATATATATATATATATATACGCACACCATGGTTTGGTAATCTTTGTTTTGCTTTCGCTCGAATTGTTAATTCTTACGAAGTCAAACTTCTTGCTCCACCTTAGACCTACAGCTTAAAGTGGAATCCGAACCACGACCCACCAGGAGTGGTCAGAAATTACAAAGTTCTCGCCGAACTCAATCTCATGACCTCCGATCAGCATCCCAGCGTCTTAGCTACTAAACTACTAAGAAGGGTGTGTGTATATATATAATATATATATATATATATATATATATATATATATAATATATATATATATATATATATATATGATACACACAGACCGTGCATGGAACAAGGAACTCTTCTGGGATAATTAAATCCACTATAGTTCGAATAAGTAATGGTAAATGACAAATACCATAGTTTTTCTTTTTCATGATGCTAGCCCGACGTGGGCAACGGGTCACTCGCAAAGATGTCCCATAAATATAGCTTCCCTCACCAGCTATCTGCAAAGCAGACAGGATCCAGCTGGTGAGGGAAGCTATATTTATGGGACCTCTTTGCGAGTGACCCGTTGCCCACGTCAGGCTAGCATCATGAAAATGAAAAAGAAAAACTATGGTATTTGTCATTTACATTACTTATTCGGACTATAGTGGATTTAATTATCCCAGAAGAGTTCCTTGTTCTATGCACGGTCTGTGTGTATCATAAAAAACTCAGGGTACCATTCTGAGTTCATTCCCATATATATATATATATATATATATATATATATATATATATATATATATATATATATATATATATATATATATATATATATATATGTTTCAGGAAGATGTTTCAACACATGTTCAGGATCGATCTGTATTCGACCCCTCTGCAGCATCCCGCTTCATTTGCAGGATTTTTATGGTACCCACTCATCCACCAATCAAAAGACGTTGGGTGAGCTGCGCGCCGCCTGCCCACGACGGGAATCGAACGTGGGACCGATGGATTCGTAGTTAGCGAGAGAGAGAGAGAGAGAGAGAGAGAGAGAGAGAGAGAGAGAGAGAGAATTAAAAAGAATAGCTAGAATAAAATCTAACCTGAACTTGAGATAATCCCCAAAATCGAAATTTGATTTTTACAACTTTTTTCAAAATTGGACTCATTCTCAAATTAACTGCATTTAAGGATAAAATAAATCCCCTTTTTAGGCTTACGTAAAAGGATACTGTATTGAGTGGATTTCGAATCAAACTTATTCGTTTTTGAATTAATAAATTTGATTAGAAATCCCCTCAATACAATTTCCTTTTACCTAAGAATAAACATGATATTTATTTCAGTCTTAAACAAAATTAACATGAAATGTGTTGTCCTCATCGTGTATTAATAAATATTCCTTATATACTCAAATTCCTAGATTCTTCGTAGCTATACTTCGGCAGCGTAATCGTACTCGAGAAATACGGTTGCTACATTATTTATGCTCGTCCTCACAAAATCCCAACTCTTCCTACGTCTGCGAGCGAAGATTTTCGATATGAGAGATTCACTACGTCTGCGCAAGGCAAAAATATTTGAATGAACTAAATATGGTTACTGTCAACTAATTCTTATAATTTACTGAGCT
>JAJOZX010006322.1:87500-102500 GCA_023014485.1 Bathynomus jamesi | reverse complement strand
CGATAAGTTTTTAAGACTCGAAAAATACCATTTACAAACTTGAAAAGATTCATGAATCTTTTTTGAAGTTGATAAATTATTATTTAGTGTGAAAAGACGAAGGAACGAATCAATATCAATCAATTATCTTATGACCACGTTTAATGTATATAGTTACCATTAATAGTCTCTTACTTTATACTTGAAAGAGAGAGAGAGAGAGAGAGAAGAGAGAGAGAGAGAGAGAGAGAGAGAGAGAGAGAGAGAGAGAGAGAATTATCGAATGTTGCAAATCAAAAGAACAATGTATTTATTTCGCAAAGTCCCACAAGTGCTAAAAGGTAATCCAACAGTAAATTCAAACCATGAGAAACTAATATATATATACAGGGCGTCCCAAAAAAATGTATACACACTTTAACAGCTGATAGCTCAATTGATGTTTCTTTCTTTCCAAGTTAAACCCATTAGAATTAATAATGGCAATCAGACTAAGCTTTGAACAAAGGAAATTCATTCTAAAATGCTACTGGAAGTGTGAAAACGCAGTTGAAGTGCAAAGACAGTTTAGGAGGGAGTTTCAAACAGATCCACCAACGCGACTTACCATCACTCGAATTAGAGATAAGTTTGAAGCCGATGGAACTGTTCAGAATGTCCACAAGAAGCGTTCCGGAAGACCACGGACATCGACAAGCCCCACAAAGCAAGAAAGAGTACTGGAAACGTATCACCAAAGTCCAAGAAAATCTGTGCGGCAAGCGAGTCGTGAGGTAGGAATTTCAGAATCGTCTGTCCAACGCATTTTGAAGCGCTGTCAATGGAAAAGTTACATTCCAAGATCAGATCTACAGATCTGCAGATGCTAAGGCTAACAAAGACCCTAAGATCCACTCTAAGGCTAGCCCGAGAGAAAGGAAAGAGTAGGGAGTTAAGAGAAGAGAAGAGAATAAGGGGTTAAGTAAGGAGCAACACCTATCATTCGTGGGTTAACATTCATTCAGAAAAAGAGAAAAAAAAGGCTCACCATCATCATCCGCCGGCCACTGCCGACAAGTCAGAAAATAGTCGGAGAGAATAGGAGAGGGGTGAAAGATGAAAGAAGTAAAATAACGCTTATAAACCATGCAAACACAGTCTTAACTCACAGTCATACCATGCAAGCGAACTACAAACATGCAAGGAAAGAGTTACAAACATGCAAAGTGCTATTAATGAAGATGATGATCCGGACCGAAGAGTTGAGTATTGCGAGTGGTACTTGGCACGATGTGGATGTGGATTGGACGAAGGGGTTTCGTAGAATACCCTCCGCGTTCACCAGACCTCACACCACTAGACGTTTTTTTATGGGGATACTTAAAAGACAAAGTCTACGTTATAAAACCTGCAACAGTCGCTGAATTGAGAGCAGTCATTGAACGAGAATGCACACAAATACCAAACGAAATGTTTCGTGATGTTTGCGATTCCATTGCTTCGCGTTATCAGCAGTGCCTGGACCAGAACGGACGTCAGTTTGAAAACAGGCGTTGACAAAACAATTAAATAATGTCTGTAGATTCTATTACATTTTGAAAATGAAATGTATTTTAATAAACACTGCCTTTATAATTATTTAAAGTGTGTATACATTTTTTTGGGACGCCCTGTATATATATCCCCGCAAGGGGGTTCTAAGCTCGTGCTCTTGAGTGCTCTTTGTCTCGTTTGTACGTGCTTGTTCCAGGAGGTTTCACGTGCGCCCTCCCGGCCCTAGCATCCAAGGATGATGGGGCTCGACCCTGCAGTCCTTGTCATCCTTGGTCTTTTTCCACTTCGACTGTCCCCTCCACCCTTTCTTTTTCCTCTGTCTTTCCTCTCACTTTTTCTTTGTTTTTTCCGCCGAGATATGCCCTTTTGAATAGAGGCGAATCGGTTCTTCCCGAACTTAAAAAAAAAAATATATATATATATTAATATATATATATAAACGGACACGGTTTCCAGGCCGAATTTATTAAGTCGAATGAAACGTGAATCATTTCAAGTTGTCTCGAATGAGAAAAAAAAAAAAATTTGAAATGAAACCGATTCAGAAATTAAATGAAAACCAGAAAACCATTTTTTTACTTCCACGTTTTCTTTATTATTATAAATATTTCGAACAAAGAAACAAATTTAAAATTAAAAAACACGAAATCAAAATAATGAACACATAAATAAAGAACAAACGCACCATTACATAATGCCATTATATATATAATGACAGAGAATGTAGATCAGAGAGAAGTAGAGGAAGTTGAGACTATAGAGGAAGAAGAGGAAAAAAATGTAGACGATATGTGTTAACCCATTAGAGCCCAGCGTCACTTTTCTGATTTTGTTCTGGCTAAGGCCAGACGATTTTATTCAATCTCGCCAAAGACCCCTGAGCGCAAATGTGTTAATGAAAGTTTTCGACCGCAACATACGCGTCTCTCGATTCAGATCAAATGGAAAGATTTGATTTGTGTTCTCCAGAAAGCGTCTCTCTCGCATTTCCGTCACGTGATCGCACTAATTGCGACACAAGACGCAAATTCTTTTCCCGTTCAGGAGCAAAAGAACTCCCTTTTGTACCATAACCACTACAGGAACTATAATTAACATTTTAGAAAAAAATATTTCCATTATAAAAACTTCCATTCAGTGTGCATTGACATAATCCCCACCAGTCGTGAAATAAACTCACAAACACACACACACACACACACACACCACACACATATATATATATATATATATATATATATATATATATATATATATATATATATATATATATAATGTACATGTCCAACGTTCTTTAATAGATGTTCGCTCGCAGAACCCGGCGATATAAAATCGTATATTTCATATAAACAGAATGAAAATATGACTATCTACTAACTTAACAAAGTTATGTCGCCTCAACACAGCTACATGCGTTGAACAAACTATATTTTAGACGCTAAAGTCGTTTAACTATACTAAAATAAAACATGAAAAAAAATTTATCAGTATTTAAATCAGATAAAATGATTTTCTTTGTTTCATAATTTTATATATATATATATATATATATATATATATATATATATATATATTATATATATATATATATATAATATATATATATATATATATATAATATATTATTATATATATATATATATATATATATATTAACTCATTACATTATATCAGAATTTTATCATGCAGTTATACCATTAAAAGTTCATGATTTGCTATCCATGCATGTATGCGTATAAAATATATAGGCCGTATACAATATATATATATATATATTGTTTTAAACTTAATTACAACATATACTTAATCCATTCTTTTCATTACATGGAGAAGTGGACTGTATGAATATAAAATAGTTAAAATTATATTAACACGTAAACAACGTTTGTTAAAATTATGTGTTATTAACCGTGCGTTAATTAGGATTCGTGTTTACCTTGTCTCTTCGGCCATTTCTCTGAATCTATTTATTCGAACGCAGTAACATGTAGTTGGGTCGGAACATTGTTTCGGGCTATTATTTTCGAGGCATGCTTATTAAATACAAAATATATGTTCTACTGTCATATATATATATATATATATATATATATATATATTATATAGGCCGTGTGTGTGTGTGTGTGTTTGTGTGCAAATCAATACCACTTGTTTGAATTTTGTGTATAATAATATACATCTATACTAACAATTATAAAGGCAAATTGTGCAAATGAAATTTGGTAAAGGAAGTCACAAGATATGATCAGCTTCTTTTTTTTTTGTGTGTGTGTGTGTGTGTGTGTGTGTGTGTGTGTGTGTGTGTGTGTGTGTGTGTGTATCATTTTTATACAGTTTTATTTTAAAGTATTTTATGACAAATTGTTAATCACGAGATTTTAAAAAATAGTGAAAAGGTGGATAATGTCATTCTTTGTAATTGTAATTATTTCTTAGTAAATAATTAATGGTTCGTGTACGTATACAACTTTGAGGCTTTAAGTCAATGTAATGAATGAATTATATTTTCGCTTATTATTCAAATAATAATCTGTTTTTAATATTCATTTTCTTTCATTGTTGTTCACTAAAGCTTTGATTTAATGGTTTTTAACTTTGTTAGACTTAAATCAAAATGAATGAGCCATTAGTACAAAGTACGTGAGTTGAATAAACTCATTTATGGTTTCAGTAACATTATTGACCATGGTGGAGTAACATTCGCGCAAATGTTAATCCGCTCACCTCGCATCGTATATGGGAGAGCTTAACTCTACCTGACCGATATGGAATTAATAAAAAATTCCGCGCCTTCTTTCATGATGGAGTAGAACAACTGCTTAAGTACCAGTCAATACCTTAACACGGGAAAGTGATGAACTCGCGCGTAAGTAGAATGTCATGAAAAAGCTTTCAATTCATTTATGGTACACTGACAACTAGACTTTTTGTAAATGACTTTCGTGTGGCTATAATGATAACCTATTAAACACTCACCAGTTTTTCTCTAAAGGTTGACGGAAAATACGAGATTTAGTCGTGTGAAACTAATTTTATCAACCTTTAACTAAAATGTTAAACCAACCAAAAACTATCCCAAGCCAGACTAAGAAATAGTGAGGGGGCGCAGTGACGAGCGAGCTGCACGTAGTGCATTTCTCTCGACCCAGTTCTGTTATCCCTTTTGCGACCAGGGGGAGTGTAAAGTCACACTTCAAATTTCCTGAATTCATTTAATTTGGAAAGTCGAAACTAAAATAGCAGTTTAATCTTACGGATTTCAGAATTAGTCCCTCACTATGAGGGCAGCCTTGTCCCTTAGTTCTCAAAATTTACCTTTCAGTGTTGGCAAGAGAACGTAGCGAAGCTTTTCATTGAATAATATAAGAAATTTAATAGGTTTTGGGTTAAGGTCTCACTGTCATACTGTCCTTTCCTAACTTAAGTTATCTATCTAATTTTTAACAGTGAATAAAAGAAGAAAGAGTTTTGAGCGGTTTTATCGACCACAGTACCTCTAATCGGACAACAGCGATAAGAAAAACTGCAATGTCCCACTATTATTAGACTAGAAATATTAAATAATATAGTGTGTGTATATATATATATATATGACGTAGACAGGGGGGCTACGGGGGTTTCAGGCCTCCTGAAATAAAATCATAGGTTTGATATTTCTATGCAGGTTTTGAAATTATAAGTAAATTATAAGCAAGTATGTCATGCCAAAAGTACCTTCAGCAGATATTTAATTAATTATTGTAATACATTTATGAATGTGTTTTTATTCATTTACACACTTTTAATATATATATATATATATTAGCCTCTCCCTACAAGAAATTCTGGCTACGCCCATATATATATACATATATATATACACACCGGTATATAGTTTTGATGGCTTCAAATAACAGTTACTTTTCGAGGTCGACCTGTGTTCGACCCCCTCTGCAGCATCCTGCCTCATTTTGGGTATTTAATGATGGAGAGAGCATGGCTGGTCAGGGACTTTACACGGGAACCTGTCGAGATGATTCTTGAAATTATTCAGGTTGGTTTGCTGGTTTCTTCTTTCTTTTGGCAACACGTTAGAGAGTTTTGGGTCTTGTATTGCGATAGAATTTCCCATCTTCATTTTCATGCCCCCCCCCCCCCCTGTTCCACTGCAGCTGGGACAGTACAGAAACTACCTCTTCTCTCATTCCAGTTTGTTTTGGTGTTTTGGCATATATTTCTCGAGTATTTTCAATATGTATATTATTCTGTATCGCCCACGTCTTCTTTCCACGAAGTAGAGTTTCAGTGATTGGAATCAAAACAATAAGTCTTCACCTTTCGTTTCCTCTATCTTAGACGTAAACTTCCTTTGTATGGATTCTTTGTTTGCAATCTCTCGTGTTTTGTATGGGCTTGTGAGTACAGAGCAATATTTAATTAATTATTGGTGGGATTAAACTCTTTTATAATATTAGCTTTGTGCTATAATTCCATGATCACATTTATCGAAGGCTTTAGCGGATACAGGGAGAGAGGGCGCGGGGATTTAGGACTTGTCATACCGGTGTCATGTAAATATTGCCACTCCAGAATTATATATCATACAATAATATTAAAAAATATTAATTATTAGAATACGAGATGTTATTCAGGTTAAAGCTAGAGGAGTTAAGCCCCCCCCCCCATCCCCTGTATCCGCGCCTGATGTTACATTTATGTTTTGTCCTCGACACGAGGTTTCCAGCATTTTCTCCTGGTGGCCAAATAAATATGATAGGCATGCTCTTTTTATTTATGCAGGAAAGAGGGACCAAGGGCGAATGCCGGCTAAAATGACCCCCAACAAGATCCCTGCACAGAGACAGCAACTGAGAGGGGGGGTGAAAAAAACTAAGGAAGGGGTACAACATACCTAACCCCTAAGAAGGTGATTTATAAAGAGTATATATGATCTTTCCAGGGAAGATCACGAGAAAAAGAAACACCAAGAATGTTAAAAGAAGAAGAAGGCCTGCTTTGTGTGTTGTTAAAGGTAAGGGGATAGTCGTGTTGAAGATTGTAACGAGTAGACAGATGAAGAAACTGAGCTTTTGAGGTATTGAAAGCCACAAGGTTTTCTCTGCCCAAATCAAGAGAGAATAGAAAAATCAGAGGTCGGGTGCGCCATAGCCATCTTACGCGAAGCATGGAGTGACTCTGAAGCCATGTTGGTTCAGACTGGATAAATTGTTTTCTTGTCGGTAGCAAGCAATTTTGCTTCTAATTACCCTTTGCAAGCACTTTATTAAATGTGAGGTGAAAGCTATTGCCCGATAATTCTTTGGAATTGCTCTGTTACCTCCTTTGAATAAGGAGACAATATTCGCGTTCATTAATGGAAGTGGAATTTATCCTATGACGAGTGATTTTCTCCATAGTAAGTATACAGGGTGGCCACAAAGTTCCTTTGCGTGAAAACAAGGGCAACATACAGATATGCTATAATTTCACTGCAAAGAGACTTTGTGGCCACTCTGTAGACTTGGCAATACTCTGTTTACATTTCTTCAGAAACATAGCATTCCTTGCGTTTGGCCCTGATGATGACTCGTCTCGTATTTGTGATAAAGCCTTAATTACGTCTTTTTTCAAGAACTCTAAATCTATTAATAGGTTCGTTTCCGAACTTGTTCTTGGCTGATTTGTATGTGTGTCAAAGAATTCATCTAGCTTTTCTACTTTTTTCTCGGACTTAAGGATGCTAAACATAGAGTTAACTTGTTCCTTAAACAGTTCGCTCATTTTTCTGGGTCACTTGTGTATTCGGTTGCCCTATCTTTTTACGAACCTGCATTTTCCTTTTTGCAAACGTGTAGAAGTATTTTGGGTTTTTATATATTCTCGTATATATTTTCCTCCTCGTTTGTCTTAAGGAAAAATGTTTGTTTTAAGTCCATTTCTATTTCGCATAATTTTTACTCTATTTTGAGTCTCCTTGCTTCAGGTCTGCATCCGTGGAGATTTTTTTACGGTTTGTTTCCATCATCTAAATCAGGGGTTCCTAACCTTTTTGGCACTGCGCCCCCCTTTGGTCACCTTGTATCCATGGCGCCCCCCATACCCAAAGGGCGAAAGTTTTCATCAGTTCCATATGGACGTCTAGAATCCAGATAATTATAGGATTAATAATAAAAAACATCAAGCTCATGTGTTTATGAGATGACGGATGTCAAGTTTTCCCCTAACGAAGTAAATTACTCATATATATTTTTTGGGAATATATATTTGAATGGCATTTGTTGACCGTTGATCACCTGACGCCCCCCCTAGGAATCTCAACCCCCCCTGGGGGGCGCGCGCCCCCCAGGTTGGGAACCGCTGGTTTAAATAAAGTCTTGATTTTTTTTTCTCGAGTTTGCTACATTTTCTATTTTTGTCTTTTCGGAACATGGTTTAGTGATATTGGTTTAGTTTCATTTTTTATTATAGTTAATATATTTTTCCGGAGTCTTCTCGTGAAGTAGCAATTCTCACTTTACTTTCTTTAAATCTTCATTTACACTTTTTCATTCTACTTTCTTTCAATTCGTATTTAAACCTTCAAATATTTCTTCTGACTCTCTGGAATGCATTTTTGATCCCTTGGGTGCTATCTTTAATTGCGTATCGATTAGGTTATGGTTAAATAAATCTGTGTGTGTGACCTTTTAATTTATTATTATATCATTGTTATTTGTCAGAATTAAATCCAAAACGTTCTCTCTCTCTCTCTCTCTCTCTCTCTGCAAGAAACAAATGGCAAAGCTCATCAATGGAATTCCAGAACGTGTGTGAGCTTTACGTAACACAAAGGGGAACGTAACACGATCTTAAATATATTCATTCAATAAATCTGTTATTATTTATTGATTTTTATTATAAAATTAAAAAATATGGAAAACCCGAAGGTGTATATTTACTTTTGTCAACCCTCTGTGTGTGTGTGTGTGTGTGTGTGTGTGTGTGCATGAAAATAGTAAACAAACTTTTGTTCGCAAAGAAAGTAATTCCCATAAATTATATGTTTTAATAAGTTTGTATATGTTAATCAAATTAAAAATTACACACATATGTTTAGTTTATATAATAATAATAATAATAATAATAATAATAATAATAATAATAATAATAATATTCTAAACATTAAAATATAGAGATGCTCCCATACAAATTATAAACTGTTTACTGCTATACTGTACATATTTATTTACGAAGGTAAAAAAACGGATGAAACTCAAATTTCATGAATTCAATTTCAATCCTTTTTCTCACATTTAACTTCTTAAGGATTTCCAGGAGCTTTGAACTGAAAAAGAGGTCGGTAAGTTACTGAAATTCTTTAAAGAAGTGAAGTTCTGCCATTCTTTGAATGATCAACTGTAAGCCCTCGTCCTTGAAGATCTGTCCCGGGTGGAATAACACAAGCGACATTCGAAAGGGAAGATTTCGAAGGTCACCAAAGCTGTAGGGGTTGGATTTATACGATAAATTTCTTATATTTCTCTTCGAAGCTTTATAAAGAATTATAAAGAATATATTACTTTATTTCAAAGACATTAAACCACGTAAGTAACATTTAATAATTACCGATCGTTCATTTCTGTTAACTTTGGTCTCTTTCGCTCTGTATTTCATCCTGTTTACTGTTTTATATCAAAGTCGACAGACATCTCGCATACAGATGAAAACTATGGTAAGTTTGGTGATAAAATGGCCTCTCACTGCTTTTATAAAACTAAAATTTCACCTATCGTCCATAGGAATAAAGAGTTAGTTAGGAATGAAGAGCTAGCACAGTTTAGGCAAGGTAACATCCATCTTCCATATCCCTAAAGAAAGTGAGGGGTAGGGGCCCGAGCCTCGTTTACCATATCCCGGGTCAATTAAAGGGGGATTGTTTAGTCTAAAGTTAATTATTATATATACACTGTGTACACACACACTCGCAAAGAGGTCCCAAAAATATAGCTTCCTTCACCAGCTATCTGCAAAGCAGATAGGATCCAGCGTTGGGAAAGGATCTAGGGTTTAAAGCAGCCTAGCCCAGCTATATTTAGACCCTCAATATAAGCAAAAGACTCGCTGCCTTCACGTCAGATTGAATACATCAAAGAAAAAGGGGTAACTATTATATTTTTAGGCAAAAATCAAAACTTAAACTTCAACTGGCAGAATTGAGCGTCCACTTTTCAAGGCACATAACATGTCCGTTTCATGATGGGAATGAACTCAGAATGGTTTCCTGAGGTTTCTTTATGATACACACAGACCGTGCATGGAACAAGGAACTCTTCTGGGAAAATTAAATCCACTATAGTCCGAATAAGTAATGGTAAATGACAAATACTATAGTTTTTTCTTATAGTGGATTTAATTTTCTGGAAGAGTTTCTTGTTCCATGCACGGTCTGTGTGTATCATAAAAAAACCTCAGGGAACCATTCTGAGTTCATTCCTATATATATAAAAACCAAAGGTTGTGTATATATATATATACTGTGTATATATAAAAGACAAGAAAATGATAAATAGAATAAATAACAAAATCGTAGGCATTTATGGCTTCCTGTGCATCAAGTGCATGGAAAAAAATAAGAATATGGTACAAAGAGTGATGAAAATAGGCAATACATGTTTACCGACAGATGACAAGGAAACACCAGGAAACGCTGACACGAACGAACATGAGGCGCAGGACAACGCAATACAGGAAAACACAATACAGCAGGAACACGAGACTCAGGACAACACAATACAGGAAAGCACGCTACAGCACGCTACGCTACAGGGAGATGCAAAATTAGCCTCAAGAGATGAAATACCCCCTGCCAAAGAGAGATATAACAGGAACACAAAAGAGAAAAAGAGCGATACCAGGAACACAAAGGAGAAACAGGAAGATACTTGGAACACTAATGAAAACTCGCTGAAGACAAAAAAACCACTGAGTAGGGAAGAAGTGGTGGCGGAACAGAAGAAAGCAATTGAATCACATAGGGCTCGTAAGGAGATTAAACGACGGGCCGCCATATGCGAATACTATAAAACAGGGTCGTGCATATATGGAGCAAACTGCAGGTACAGTCACCCAAAAAAATGCTTCGATATGATGAGGAATGGAAGATGCAGATACTTACAAAATTGCCACTTTTTCCACCCTCCTATGCGCAAACAGTCACTGACAGAGAGAAAATGCCTAAATATAGAATGTCCATATTTTCACATAAAGGGTACCCAAAGAAGAGAACGGGAAGAACAGACCCTATCCGTATTAGAAAGGACAGGACTCCGCAGGTATATTCTCCACACCATTACATATATCACCCCTCTATCCAACACCACCCACCGATAATACAACAACCACAGTGGTATCAAGTGCTGCAACTCCAATTCTCCCAAATGCAACAGCCAAACAAAAACCGATATCGACCTGGAAACGTACATAGGAAAACGTACATAGGAAAACTTAACACGGAAATTAGAAACTCAATAAATGTTTTTTACACAATATTCAAGGCCTCTACACGGACCATGCAGGCTGCAAATTACAATACTTACGGAATTTAGCTACCAAATCCAGCATAGATATTACAGTATATGCCTGACGGAAACACACTTGTATAAATGCGAAAAAGGCTGTGAAAACTGCATCGAGGATACTGAATTAGCATTGCTGGACTACACCATACACAGAGCAGATAGAGTGGCTAGACGAGGGGGAGGGTGTTGCATCTATGTGAAAAACACATACACATGCGAAGTGAAGGTAAACAAATCAAACAGCACAGTCGAAGTTATTATATTAGAAGTAAAAGAACTGAACCTAACCATTATGAACGTCTACAGACCACCAAACATCACAAAAAGTTAATTCCAATTTGTTACAAATGAAATAGAAAACATTAAAATTACTTAAATCTCCGAAAATTAGAATATTTGCTGCTGGAGTTTCAATTTCCCATTCATAACTTCTTACTTCTTACTTCAGCACCCAGGTAGGCTAGTTAGCCTGTCAGTGGAGCCAGCCTCCTTCGCCACTCCGCCCTCTCCAGCAGCACTCCCGTCTCCCCGAGCTCTTGCATGCTGGGCAAGTCGTATCTTCGCAAGCAATCTTCCACTTCGTCCCTCCATCTCCTTCTCGGACGCGCGACCCCTCATATGTTCATCTCTCAGTAGCGGGTATAACATTCTGACATTTTTACTAAATTTTACAATTCCTTCAGTTATTTCTTGCATATTACCACTTTCTTTAGTAAACATACTCCCTAAATATTTAAATTTTTCAACATTTCTTATTTCCTTATCTCCTATTTGAACTCCAAATTCTCCTTCTCTTCGACATACACTTAATAGTTATTCACAACATGGAAGAAAAATGACGAAGTTATAATAATAAAATATATATGTCGAGAAGTTTCATGGCAACATTACAAAAGATGATAGAACCCAAGCAACAATGCTATTAGATATTATGGAACATTACGCCCTTACCCAGGAAATCTGTGAAGCCACGAGAAAGGAGAACGTTTTGGATTTAATCTTGACAAACAACGACGAGATAATAATAAATAAAAAAGTAACGCTCACAAAGTTCTCCGACCATAATCTCATCGATATACAATTGAAGTTAGCACCTAGAGGTCCGAAAACGCATCCTAGAGAGTCAGAAGGAATATTGAAGGCTTAAACATAAATTCAAAGAAGGTAAATTGGAAAAACATAAATAAAGATTAAGAGGAGGTAAAATGGGAATTGCTACTTCACGACAAGACTTCACAAGAAATACTATGTATAATAAAGACTGAAACCAGACCTATACTGAAACATATTCCAGAGAGACAGGAAAGAAAACGTAGCATGCTCGAGAGGAAAATCAGGACACCATTCAGGCAACGAAGACAAACCGTAAAACATCTCTACAGATACAGAACTGATGCAAAGAGAGACAAACTCGAGAAGAAACTTGGCGAAATAGAAATGGACCTAAAACAAACATTCATACATAAGACAAACGAGGAGGAAAATAAGGTAGCAGAAAACATAAACAATAACCCAAAATACTTCTACACGTTTGCGAAAAGGAAAATGCAGTGTAAGGAGAGTATTGGTCCGTTGATAGACTGGGAGGCCGAATACACAAATAACCCGAAAGAAATAAGCGAACTGCTTACGGAACAATTTAACTCTGTGTTTAGCACCCCTAAGTCTGAGATGGAAGTGGAAAGCCCAGACGAATTTTTCGACATAGATACAAATCAACCAAGAACAAATTCTGGCACAAACTTATTAATGGACTTCGAGTTCAGGGAAGGAGATGTAATTACGGCCTTATCACAGATGCGAGACAATTCAGCGCCAAGGCCAGACACATGGAGTGCCACGTTTCTGAAGAAGTGTAAAGAGAGTATTGCCAAACCACTATACTTACTATGGAGGAAATCACTCGACACAGGACAAATTTCACTCCCCTTAAAGAACGCGAACATTGCCCCCCCCTATTTAAAGGTGGTAACAGAGCAATGCCCAAGAATTATCGGCCAGTGGCTCTCACCTCACACCTTATAAAGTGTTTTGAACGTATAATTAGAGGCAAAACTACCTACTACTTACAAGAAAAAGACTTATACAACCCAAATCAACGTGGCTTCAGGGCTGGAAGATCATGCCTATCACAGCTACTAGACTACCAGGAGAAAATACTAGAAACATTGTGTCGAGGACAAAACACAGATGTAATATATACGGACTTTGCTAAAGCCTTCGATAAATGTAATCATGGAATTATAGCACACAAACTTCAGAATACAGGAATTACTGGAAAGCTAGGAAGATGGATATTTAATTTCTTGACGCAAAGAACACAAAGAGTGGTGGTAAACGGAGTTAAATCGGAAGTCTCGGAAGTCGTGAGCTCTGTTCTACAAGGGACAGTATTAGCTCCCTTGCTGTTCATAATAATGATTGCAGATATTGATGCAGATATTAAGGACAGTGCTGTATCATGTTCCGCAGATGACACAAAGATATGTAAGGAAATATTGAATGAAGGCGACATAAGAAAATTACAAAACGACATTGAAACATTATTCCAGTGGGCAGAAGACAACAATATGAAGTTCAACGAAGAAAAAATCCAACTTTTAAGATATGGTAATAATAAGGAGCTGCAGAATAAAAGATACAAAACTCTGCAAGTCAAACAGATAACACCAAATCTATGATACAAGTCAGGGATCTGGAAGTAATAATGTCGTCGGATACAGATTCAGAGAGCACTACAACATGAAAATTACAATGGCTAGAAAATAATAGGAATCATCTGGAGGAGCTTCCTCAGCAGAAAAGCAAACATCATGCTCAAATTATGGAAGAGTCTAGTCCTACTAATAAATAATTGAGTATTGCTCAGTACTCGCAAGCCCATACAGAAACGAAACATTGCAAACATTGAAGCTATACAAAGGACTTTTACGTCTAAGATAGAAGAAACGGAAGGTGAAGACTACTGGTCTCGACTACAATCCCTGAAACTCTACTCTCTCGAAAGAAGGCGAGAGCGGTACACAATAATAAACATATGGAAAATACTGGAGGGCTTTGTCCCTAACCTTAGAAATGAAATAGAAACAAACTGGAATGAGAGAACTGCTGGGCAGATTCCTGTGCGAAGTCCCTGACCAGCCATGCGTGGCTGGCTACAAGGGCAGGAGGAGATCAGACAGCAATTGCCTCCTTCACCAAATCCCGCAAATGAGGTGGGATGCTGCAGAGGGGTCGACCTCTGAACCGTCGTTCGAACCCACACAAAGTAACACAAAGTAAGTATATATATATATTATATATATATATATATATATATATACACACACAGTATATCATAAATCCAAATATAATCTTTTTCGTTTCCCTTGCGCCTTCTGTTCGCATCCAAAACCATTAAAATAACACAAAAGTTTTTAATTTTAAAAATTGTGGACTCGCGATCGTGATATATAAAGGCAATTTTTGTTAACGTATTTGTCTGTTCAATGCTCAAGGGTAAAACTGAGCAGGAAATGGTGCCTGTAGGGAAGAGAGAGAGATTTTATTACAAATCTGCTTACCGTTAAAGGCTTGCTCTATATAGAGAAAAATATTACAGAGTAAATAAGTTCAAAATTACTTTTTCAAAACAAAAGCATACACGGCTTCGGGCAACGTCGCTATATGCATATGTATGCTGGAAAATTATACATTTAAATCAACACTCATGGCACGAATTTTTATAGATTAATCTTAAGATAGGAAGAGGTTTTTTTGTTTTTTTTTCACACATTTTAGTACAATCTGTTTATCAGCTCATACAACTATGCAAGGAACAAGCAGATAGCAACGTATTTCCAGGTATATAAAGGAAGGTCAACGTACGAACCAGGTTAATACTTTCAATTATTATGTTCGCAGAAGCCAGTGTCCTCAGCTCAGTGGGTAACACCGTTTTCCAATAAGCTAA